>CANXYC012394872.1:0-35558 GCA_948193065.1 Aleurites moluccanus | reverse complement strand
ATGTTTTATTAAAAAATATTACTGAATATTTTTGATATATTAAAATATTTATATTTTAATTATGTTTGGTTGATGTTTTGTATGTTTGAATTTATTAATATTTTCTAAATAAATTTTTTTATATTTTTAGCTATTATTTATGAATTTTATAAATATAAATAAATTTAGTAATATAAAATTTAAGCGGGGAATGGGGATCCCCACGGGGAACGAGGATCCCCACGGAGAACGGGATAGGGACTAAATTATCTCCGTATGTGAAACGGGGACGGGGATGGGGATTCCCCGCTAAGACGGAGGTGGAGATGGGGATGGTTCCCCCGCCCCCGCCCCGCCCCGCCCCATTGCCATCCCTATCTATTCCAAATATTATATGATCTATTTACTATCAACAATTATATTAGATTTTTTTCTTATATCAGTTTATTTTATTTAGTTGTAAAATTTAAATTTATGTTCAATTATTTTGAACATCACAGTTAGCAAGCAACTAGCAAAATCGTGTAATTCACTTCGCGGATAGAATTTTCAGCAAAATTTATTTGTTAATTTCTCATATGAATTTATTTGTTCAACTATGGGTCTTATAGTTAAAATAAACCCATAAATTGGGCTTTTAATTATCAATAACTTTAACCCAATAAATTAAAGGAAATAAGTTCAGCCTCAAAATTCTTGGGCCAATGTTTTACTGATTTTGGTGTGATCCTCACAAGTTTAAAACACTGTTTTAAAAAGGGACCCAAAGATCTCTTCCAAAAGAATTTGAGTAAATCTTTGAAGCCCATCTCAATAATAAATCAACAATTATTAGGCCCAGCAAATAATTTCCTACTGTATTAGATGCCATTCGTTCTATGTACTTTTCATTTCATTCAATGAAGCCCTTCTATTTTATTTTTTTGAAATAAAGCCCTTTTATTTATTTTAAATTTACAAAAAAGAAAAAAAAAAAGCCTTTCTATCTTGTTAAAAAAAAAAATCCATTCATAAGGAGACATTTATATTAAATTTTATGGGTCCAAATGAAAATGAAATTTTTTAAAAATGCTTGTGAATAAAATCTGATAATAAAATTGACTAAATTGTGTTAACGATTCAACGTAATCAGTGACTTTTTAGTTCAACGAATCATTTTCATAATAAAAAAATGATTTGAATTTAAATTTTTATTTAAATTATATTTTTTGAATAATTAATGCACATTCACTTATAAATTCTTATTATATATCATATATTATCGTGTAAAATTTATTTCCCAACACGAGACAGAGCAGAGCACATGGTTTGGCAGCATACATGTCTTATTTTCACTTGAATTCCTTCCATAGCAAGGCAGTGAGCAGTGGTCTAAGTACAAAACCACACCATCTCTGTAATGCAATGCCCCAAAAACTATGTTTTCTTTTTTACAATGACGACACTCCAAATAATGGCAAGAGAACAATCATAGTGTTCATAAAAATGTTAGACAATTCTCATCATTCATAAACAAACACAAAATAACTTTGTTATATATATACATATATTATTCGATCCATCATCGAATACTGTCATGATGCAATTTTCTGCAATGAGTAATTTAACTATACTACCGACAATTTCATTAAACATATATAATTATCATGGACAATTATATAGAGAGATTAAGTAACTTCTATTATTAGCTTAATTAGTTGTTTATTAATCAATTATTATGAACAATTATTAATTATAATTATTCATTATTTAACCTCAAAAGTTACAATCATATTAGTGAAATGTTTTTAGATAAATTTAAATCATATATCTGTATTTTAATTAATACGCTAATGTTGTTAGTTTCTTACTTAATATAAGGTTTGCAAAATGTGACACCAATCACCGAAATGTGCGTTCTTTACATTTTAACAACAGCCCTTGTCTAGTTAATTTCCCAAAAACAAACATATTCCAATTATAATATACAATTGATTATTTTAGTTGTCAAATTTCTTTCCTTGTGTGTAAGCAAGGTATAGTGCCCGTTTGGCATAATTTATAGAAGGAAAAAATTAGTTTTTTTTTTTGTGAAAAACTGATTTTGACTTAGTGTTTGATAAATATCAAAATTAATAAAAACAATTATCTGAATAGCTAAAATTCAACTTTTTGAATAAGTTAGAAATTAAAATTTTTCAAAATAGCTGAATTTTAGATTAAACGCGTAGCTGATTTTAAAAAATTAATGGATAAAAATATCCTTCACTTTTATTAACAATAACAAATATACCTATTATTAATTTATAAGTAGTTTTTATATTATATTTTACCAAACACAAATATACAGTTAATTGCTTTTGAAAGTATCATTTTTAGGAATAAAATTTTTTCCTATATGAAAAGCTATTTTCATAAACTGTGTCAAACTAAGCCATAGTTCATCTAATACTACTTTATAATTGCATATTTTCCTCTTTTAAGTGACTAATTAACATAATAAATTAATTAGTTACAAATTCAAATTCTCCCTTACTATGTATTATTTTGTTTAATATAATATAAATAGTCCAAAAGATTAGGAAGGGTGAATTTGAACTTTTAATTAAGCTGTATATATATATATATATATATATATATATATATATATATATATATATATATTTCTTTTTTATGTGAACTGTAGTATCCATTAACTTTGAGTAATTTGAGTTTAAATTTAACGGAAATTAGAAGAAAATAAAATTTTCATAATGTTTATTCATTTTTATTTGTAAGACTTGAATTTAAAATTTTATTTAAGAGAAATGAGTTTTTAATCACTCGAATTAACAAATGTTTATATATATATATCAATGCTAATTTTTGATATGAATAAGGAGGCCACAAGATTATAAATGTAAACATTAATACATATGAGGCTTGTATCGTTAAAGTGTATAATATAATGTAAATATAAATATACTTAAAGTTGTACATAGTAATAATATTTTAGACATTAGATTAATAACTCGATAATCAAATATTTATGGAATTCAAATTTTGACATTAATATTTTTCACTTTAAATCTTTAACAATAAAACTAATGTTATTATTGGTGTTGCAGGGCACTATTTTGTTTTGCTTATTTTTCCTTTCGAAGTGGTTTCATAGCATAGCAACTGGAATACCATGGGCGGGGTGGCAATCAAATCTCGAGCTAAATTGACTTTCTACCAAGAGGTAAATTGCTGATTTTATTAGGCCAATGATATGGGTACTCAAAACAAGAAATTCGAATCATAATCTGGCAATTAAAGAAATATATATATAGAGAGAGTCCTATTTTCTTGGCAGTTGGCATTTATATTATATGCATCTAAGTATTTTTTTTTTTTTAGGGAATGCATTCAGACACAATATGAAATATAAAAGGGTTAAATTTAGATGGGAAATGAATTATATAAAATATATCATTCAAACAATGAATTAATTTTAATAATAATATTAAAATACAATTTAACAATATTGTTTCATAGTCTATTAAAATAAAAATTTCTCTTTTTCAAGTTCCGAAAATTATCTATAAATGAATAAATATTAAATTTTTTAACAATTTTTTCAATAAATATTAAATAGTTAAAGAGAGTCATATTCTATTTTATTATGAAATTTAATCTTGACTATATTTATATCGAAATTGTTTCGCTATAAATGTAAAAATGAGAAGAGTGAAAATAAATGTCACTAGATACACAAATAATTAGAGTTATGATTTTTTTTTCACCAATCACTGACACAAATAAGAGATAATTAATAATAATTGAAAAGATAGAAGTTATCATACATGAAAAAAAAAATTCTAATTGTATTTTTAATTGTATAACATTTAATATTCCGTAAAGTCTTGCAAATAAATTTTTTGTAAAATCTATAAACAACAAAATTGGTGAACTAAATTCTAGAATTAGGAATTTTTATAAAAATTATTCATTTAATTCAAAAACTAGTGAATTAAATTACATTTTTTTGTGATAGGGTGTTGTAATATCCATCCAAAGGGACACTATAATATACTTTTGATTGTTTGTTTTGAATCTGTAAAAGAAATTAAATATAATGTAAGCATATTTATATATAATTTTATAGCTATCTCTTTTCATATGTAAACTTCATATTATTTTTAATGGTTTGAACTTTTCTGAATGAATTATTTTTTGTTTAGGTATTTTGGAACTTGAAAGAAAAAAGAGAGAGAAGAAAGTGGTAGCATTGAAGGGAGAAGAAAGAGAGGGTATTTTAGATATTAAAAAATATAATTATTTTTATTTTTTAATAAAAAATATAAAATTGAACAAAAAGACTAAATAGTCTGACAAAATCAAAATTAAAAGACTATTTAATTAGTTTATCTTTACATGCAAGTTCTACATAAATTTAATTAAGCAATATATATTAAAATTAGCAACTAGGAAACACAAGGAAAACAAAGTACAAAGACTTCAATGTTCAAAGAAATTGGATAACTGTTAGTCCATAACAAAATAAAATACATAGTTTCAAAGATTTGGTTTGCCGGTTTTTGTCTAAGATTGATTAGATGGCTTTCATAATCTCCAGTTTCTAGCAATATAATTAAAGATACTTACAATCTTTTGAAAAATCATTTCCTTTTTTTTCATAAAAATAAATAAATTTCTTTTTTATTTATTCGAATTGAAAATTCATTCATAGGTTTCGTGTAAACTTACATTTAACGTGCTAAATTATACAATTAAAATCATAAAAGTCAATGTATATTAACATCCAGCTAGTTAGCTAGCTAATATAAATATAAACTATGGTTAATAGTCATTCAAATTAATTCTTTAGACAGCTAATTAAGTAGCAGCCACACACATATAAATTAATTAATTATAATCTTTGGTAATAATATGCAAGTTGATAATAATCTTGTACTAATTACTTAAACACGTAGCTTCTTTCTACCCACAAGTACTCTAGTCAATTTTCTTTAAACAAAAAAAAATGGTTAATAATAATATTTCATACATAGATATATATAATTAATAAATGTATTTACTCTCTATTTTATTAGTCTAAAGATAATTATTAGGGTTAAACTATAAACAAAAAATTTTCTCATTTATAAGTTTTATAATAAAAGGATTGATAATTTGCATTTAACAGTAATTGTCACCTTGAAAAAGAAAAAAAAAAAGACTTCCAGCATGAAAAAGGAATTAAAAAAAAAAGTTCAGGTAGCAGGGAGACATTATTAATTAACTGAACTTAATTTATCACGTCAAATTATGAATTAACTTAATGTAATATATTAATATATTAATTACAATATATATTTTATAATTTAAATAATTAATTACTATATTCATCTCGTAATAAATTATTACTCAACATATTTCATTATTTGATGGACTATGTCCATAATCAATGGGAAACAAAACAAATGCCAGTATATCCGGTAGGTAAATTTGTTGAAACAAAAATCAGCCAATTATGTTCTTTCCCATATTAAAGGAAAGGGGAACCTGAACATAAGGTAATAATATAAATATTTAAATTTATGTTCTTTCCCATATTAAAGGAAAGGGGAACCTGAACATAAGGTAATAATATAAATATTTAAATTATTTAGATATATATTTGATTGTTTTCTTGATATATAATTAATTAATAATTAACACTAGCCAACTGTTATAAATATAATTTGTTTTCTGCTCCTATATAAAGTTGGTCAACCTAATTATAACAAGACAATATTAAGATAGTATACTGTTCTACAACATATTTATAGATATATATATATATAGCATGGCTTATATTTGAGCATTATTTTTGCATTCTAAAATCTTTGAAGAGACAAATATCAGATTTTGCTGTAGTGTGACTACCAAGCACAGACAACTGCTTAATCATGTATCAACTAATGGTTATATATATATTTAGAAGTAATTAACCAATAATTATAATTATTCTTTCTAAATTATTAAAATTGCTGTTCAATCTATGAAAAAGATTTGTGGGTTAGTTTCTATCAAAGTTCATTGTTAAAGAGACCAATCGCCGGACCTTACGTAGCTGAAAATCTTAGCTAACTAACGAGAAAGGTTGCAAATTATATTTATTTATTAAGAGTATCATTAGTTTTGTTCTTTAATTATAATACAGTTTAATTTGTAATTATTTAAATATATGTGTATGCAGGGTTTGGATATATGTTCCTTATTATGGAAAAATAAAACTTAAGTAGTTCAATATAACTTATATTATAATTACATATAATTAGCAAGATTATTGTCCTTATATAACCACGAGAACAGCATGTAATTGCTAAGGACCCACCATTTTTTAGTTTAAATAGATTTTGGAGATTAATGTCAATGGTCAATGTGATATAGAAATCCCTTGAGCCAACTATCTATATATATGTTATTATAATTAACAACTTTTTTTGTTTGCCATTACTCGGTAAATTAAGATTTATCATGTCATTATTAAAATGCTTCTTGCTCAAGTTTTTTTATTTATCTTAATTATAAAGAGTTTAAATTTAATAACTTTGGAGTCAGTTTTAAAATTAAATAACTTAAAATGAGACACCCTTGAACCAATTAATGGAGATTAATTAACTTTTTTTTTTTAAACACAAGTGTTTTCATGTCTATTTTATGGTTGATAGTTAGAATTTATGACTGTCCCTCTCAACGTGCATTCTCCATTAATAAATTATGAAATTTCATACAAATATGCATTACTATTTGAATCACACCTTATTTTTTGAGATTAATTAACTTGAAGGATAAGGTGGGATTTGATTTACAACAAAAAAATCTTCATCCCCTTGTATATCTCAATTCTTGAATCGCCAAATCAATTCAAAACCATCAACAAATAAAGCAAAAACTAAATATAAATATTTATGCTAAGCCACTTACATATAAATTTATAGTTTTATTTCCTTTAATTAACAAGTGGGTATTATATAATGTTTACAATTCTAAGAATCCCACCAATCAACGGCAGAAACAGGAACTGAGAGACCAAGGTTTTTTCAATATATATATATTCATTAATATTTGCCCCCACAACTCTAATTCTTGGACTGAAAATCGTTCCATGCATTGTATCTGTCAACATTGTCTATAGCTCTCCTGCTAGCCACAAAAGCCAATTCTTACTACCCAAACAAAAATCTCTTGACTTATTTCAATTAATAAATTCTACACAATAAATTAGTTTCTAAACTAGTGGTGATTAATAACAAGCTCTTTTGATTACGTACACACATGAAAACGATCTCTCAAACAAAATCCTTTCATGATTAGTTATTAAGTATTATTTTTTTTTATCATAGAGAATTCTTGAAATGTGTATGATAATTAATTCATTAATGTTTGGTTAGAGCTACTTAGAGATATTCACACTAAATGTCAATATTTGAGGAGTCGGAACAATAAATAAAATCTTTTTTACATTACATCCAACAACTGTTTGTACGTAATTTATTTTAGTATTTTTATTTTAAAATAAATATTATATAAAACAAAATCAAGGAAATAAATCATGTCTTATTATGATTCTATTTACACAATAATTATAAATTATTATTGCATTTTGATATTAGAAAATTAATCTATTCTAGGTTGAATAAAATAAGAGGGATCTCCTCTTGCTATATTCTTTTGCTTCTTGCAATATTTAAAAGAAACAAATAAATTTCTCTCTCTTTTCCTTTTTTCTCTCTTAACTTTCTTTTGGCTTTGTGATTGCTATCGCCATCCTTTATGGATGGGAGTCCCTTAAGTCCCAAAGGGTAGGGGATGCACTATAATGCCAATCCTACCCAGACAAGCAACTTAGATGGAACTTAACACGTCTTTTAATGAGTGTACGAGTGTGAGATATAGTATGGGGTTACCTTTGGTTCTTTTGGGGTATGACTCTTGAGGCATATATGCATGTCCTTTATTTTTTTTTTTCTTTTGCTATCATCTATTTTATTTTATTAATTATTCTTTAATGAAATCAACCTTAATTATAAAATAATAATAATAATTAATTGTTACACAGAGACAAAGACGTATGCAAACCTTAACTATAGAAGAAGAAAGTACTTATCCTTTTTCAAAAAAATGCACAAATAGACATATTTTTGTGTCAAATGAAAAAAGAAAAGAGCAAAAATACTATATAATATCTACTCTTCAAAGACTGCTAATTACCTCTCCTCCCATACACTTACTGTAGGAATGGACCCTATAAATTATAATAGACCCCCTGCCCTACGATTCATTTCTACTACCCAACAAATCACAACAAGACAAAGTCTTATATATATATATATATATATATATATGAGACTTTAGGGGAAAAAAAAAAAAAAAAAAGTAAAGAGTGGTTTTTTGGTAGAACCTAAAAACCCTAAATTAGATATTGTGGGCTGTCAAGTAGTATATATTAAGAGATAAAGAATAATGAAAGGAACTAAAACCACTATTGGAAAACCGCTTAGTGTCGGGGAGGTGGGGAGAAACAGCCCGTGGTTTTCTCTCTCACCACCGTTTGCTCTTCTTTGCTTTGTGCCTCTCGTGGTTTTGTGTCTTGTCATGTAAATGATATTGCTAGCTAATCTTAAATAATTGATATTGTCATGAATTGGGTTCTTTTTGTTTAATTAGCTTCTTAATTAATCTCTCTTTCAAGTTCAATTTTTTTAAATGTATAGAGTACATTTGCTAAAAATATTATTTAAGATCAAAATTATATATATATACCCATAATTTAGATAATTAATTATTATATTTATCTCATAAAATAATTATTATTTGATATATTTAATTATTATTAATTAATTTATAATTTAATATAAAAAATTATATTCACTTAAAAAAAATTTATTTATCGTGAGTGATTTTAAAAATATAGCGGCTAATATTGATAATTTTAATTAAGTTAATATGTAAATTTTTTATTTTTATGTGAGGGAATAATATGTAAATAATTATTAATTTTATTGACCGTAAAAAATGATATAATGTAAAATTTATACCATATTTTGCCGTAAGAGATATTTAATAGTAATTAAGATAATATCTAAGTAATAACTTACTTTAAGATCGGTTTTAATACAAATTAACATGATTAATTAATTATTCAATTCGATATATTTTACAAAATATAATAAGAGTAACTCTCTTTAATTTCATTTTAATTATATTGATTAAAATTTTAAATTTATATTAAACTCTAACAAATGTACCAATGAGCTACTTCATTAGTAAGGACCATCAATAATTCAACTTTCTAGTTTTTACTAATATATATAGTTGGGTGAGGGCGGCTTTATTCTTTGTCGTATAGTGATGGATAAGTCTATTAAAGTGAAAAAGGTTGAATTGAACTCAATAGATTTTTTTTCTTTTTTCTTTTTACTTATATATAAAATTCAACATCATGATAATGATATTAATTATTAAAGAGATGTTTGAGATGTCGGATGGTTAAATTAAAATTTTTATAAATTATCGATAATAATTAAAAAAAATCAATTGAATGAGTTAAAATATATTTTTAATTAAATATCAAACACTTTTAATTTTTTATTTAAAATTAAAAATTTAATACACTATAGTTGATATCATTTTTAAATCCTCAAAAATTAAAAATTCAAATACCTACTAATTCAATTTAAAACCTCTTAAACCATAATGTTTCAATTTTAATAGGTATTACATTAAATTTTGATATTATTTATTAGCATAAATTAAAATATAAAATTAATTATGATATTATGTGAGAAATCTCGAATTAAATTTAAAAATTTAAGTTATTAAATAGTAAAATTCATATATCATATTAAGTTTTGATAATTTTTTTAACACTAAATGTATTCCCTTTATGTGTCCATATACAAAATCCAAAATTGTTCTTGCCATTGCAAGCCAGGCAAGAAGAAAATAAGATCTTATTCTTAAATAAATAAATAAGAAGAAAATTAGACCTTGTCAAGCTCCCGCTATCAAAATTAAGGAGATTTTAGCTGTAATTAAGCTAGCTTAAAACAATACCAAAGCATTGCATCTATAAATAATAAAATTAATTATAATTAACAATGCTTCTCTGCATTATATATCGCAGGCATTATAAATTCATCATAAATAATGGCTAGGGAAATAATAGTTGAAAAATGAATCTAATTTTGGCTGCTATAATTAAGCCTAGCTAGAAGGAATTTTTATTTTTTTCAATATTTTGCTGGTGACAGAAATTAAGTTTCAATTTAATAAGTTATCAACATGATTAAATTAAATATTTTATAGACTTAGACGATATTTAATAACACTATTCAACATTTAATTATTTAAAATTATTTAATAATATGTCTTAAAATTATTAATTAAGTTTAAAATTAAATTAAAGTAATAAATAAAAATTTTTAACTTAAAATTTATACTACTAAATACGATGAATGATTAAATTTTTAAATAATTTTATTATATTATTTATTTTATTTAACACTTAATTTTCAAAGTGAAATTAATTAACATTTTTTTTTAATGGCATATTCTATACAGTAAACACGTGGGAGACTTGAAGAAGGCATTTGTGAAACAGAGTTCACATGCTTGAAAGTCAATAACTCCAAAATTCTCCTCCAAATTTTGACTTTTTTTTTTTTAATTTTTCTCATAACAATTCTAATTAATTCCCTTAAAAAGAAAAAAAGGAAAAAGGTATATTATTAATTACAATAAATATATACACATACACACACGCAAATAAACAATTGAATATCTGCTTCAATTTTTTGTGAGACTAATTATTAATTTGTTCTAATTTTATAATCAATATCGAAAAATCCTACAGGAATTTTTAAGAAATATAATTACCAACTAAATTAAGTTAATTAATAATTTTGTACTATTAAATCTATGTTTATATTATTAAACATAAATGAAATTTATAATTATAAACTTAAAAAATTATTATTTATTTATTAGTAATTAAAATCTAAATTCATAATATAATAGATAATTTTTTGAATAGTTTGGTTCATAGAATGGAAACAAATTTCTTTTTGTAGGGAAAAAATGGGTCTCATAATTATCCATATTTGACCAAAATTAAATATAATTTTTCATGTTTGAGTGGTCATAAAAGGTTGGTTCCTTTATTTTATTTTTTTCTACTAATTATTATTTTGATTATGATTATTTTGTCTTTTTTTGTTCCAATTCCTTCTTTATCTTCACCTTCATCTCCACCTTCCTAAAGTTCTGATTTTCCAGCTTAACTAGCCTGAGCTGGTTATGAACATTAGGTGAGTAGAGTGAACCCCACGTCTTCATTATTACCATTTTTTTTCTTCTTTAAATTTCAATTATAGCCATTGCATAAGGCTAAGAATCTTTCATAGAAATATTTTTTTTTTCTTTTTTCATTTAGTGATTAATCGATATTACAGGTTAAATTTCATATAATAAAGATTAAAACAAAAGTTTTCATCTTAATTCTAGATGAACAAAGATATTTATCATCAACACTGTCTAATAATCATTAAACTGTAAAATCTAATCATAAATTAATAAATTAATTAAATGACTATAATTCTCATGGCGTTCAACCTGAGACCTAAAAGAGGTATAGATATTGATGAAACATAGTTATAGTGAATTGGCAATAGTGATAATGACAAATGTAGCATGAATTGATAATTTCATGTTATCCATGTTTGAAGGGTGTCAATTTAAAACCAGTTAGATCCATTACTGAATTAAAAGGATAATATTATATGCATGAGAATCATTCTTGTGAACATGCTCATATTGGATATATATGTTTGTAGTGGTAAAATAGCTATTACTATACTCTCTCTTTTTTCTTTTTTTTTCTTTTTTTTGTGTATATACATTATTATTATAAAGTAGAGAACGAGTCTATTATTGCGCTATTAGGTTCATATTTATAATATAGATAAATAATTGAATTAGTAATTTAATGGTGAAATATTTATCTTATAATACAAGAGATTAATAAGTGTAAGCTTACGCGTCAAAATGTATTTAAATAGATAATTAGATAGTAAGTTAATTTTTGTGAATCAATTTTTATATAGGCCTATCCAAATGGCCAAATGAAAAAAAAGTTAGGTGATATTTGAATTGATAGTATTTAATGAGAGATTTTAAAAAATTTATAAATTGTTTTAAAATCTATTATTTATAATTAAAATTTATAAATTATCCAAAATCTATCATCCATTATAATTTTTCATTTTTAAAATTTTTAAAATTTCACATAAAAATGAAAATTTAAAGGATTTTATAAATTATTTTTTTATAATAAAAATAACATTAAAATTTATAAATTTTATTTTTATTTTAAATAAATAAAATTATATAAACATATAGAATAAAAAATTTAAATTTTTAATTTTATAAATTTTAATAAATTTCAAATTTTTCGAATAAAGGTGGCTTAGTGTTTTTGCTTCCAAATCCAATACAACCTGGAAGTGTCCTATAGAACTACAGTGCTGAGTTGATGAGGAATCAAACTTGTACCTTCATTTGGATATATATCTGTAACACTCATCAATCATGAATAAAAAAATCACAATATATATATATATAAACCATAATTTATTTTTTCAAAAAATAGAAATTATATTAGAAAGAACTAATTGAGCATATTAAAGTGAGAGGCTAGGTACAGAATTAGACTTTTCCAGCCTGTTCACAAGAACACATAATCATAACAAGGACTTTCTTGGCTAACTACGGATACCCAATGACACTCTCATCTAGCTTTTGTCTTCTTAATATCTAAACCATAATTAATAATAAAAAAAAACATGTAACAATTAATGGAGATAACTGGTTAATATGTATAGAGCCCTAAAGGAGAAGACACAAAAGGCAGACTCCCATGGACGTTGGCAGTGGTTGTCGACCGGATACAGCCAAAACAGCCGTTTTAAAGGTGATTATAGTATCTATAAATGCTTCTCTTCACTAACACCATATACATCAGCCAAAATCTGTCCTTTTAATATAATTAATTATTTATTTTTTCATTAATTATTTATTTATTTTTACATTAATTTTTGTATATATTTTTATTGGGTATAAACAAAGTTAAGTACATTGTAATTAAGCCCCTAAATCCTATTTAATTATGCTATTGTAAGTTAGCCAGGTGGGTTTGGTTCCTTGCATAATGATCATCTACAATATTTGCATTACTTGAATAATTAAGGGACAATTTTTTTTTTTTTTTGACAAAGTCCTCCTACTAAAGCAATAAGAAAAATATGGGAACAAACAAATAGAATAAGACCCCACCACCAACTCATTTGAATTTCTGAGCTAAGCCAAAATAAAATTTTCTAGTGACCTAGCTTTAAGGTTATATATATGGAACCCAACCCAGCATTGAGAAAGTGGGTTTTTGTGTTTTATTTTATTTTTTATAGTAGTATTTTTCTTATTTTCATGTTCATAGGTAAATAATATTACTAAGTTTTTTCATTTATTTGGAATGGCGGTTGTATTTTTGACTTTTGAATGACTTTCGAAACAGTTTAATAGTATATTTTTATATTCGATATTTATTTATTAAAAAATTTAAATCTTTAATTAAAATAAACCTCAAAAATTAAACAAATATATTTGTTAATTGAATCGATCCTTCAAATTAATATAAAAGTAATTAAACTTAAGTTTTTATTTATTTAGAATGATGTTTGTATTTTTTTTATATTTTTGAATGAGTTTAATAGTACATCCTATATAAATTTATTAAAAGAATCAATTCCTTAATTAAAACAAACCTCAAAATTCAAATAAATTAATATATTTATTAATTGAATCAACTTTTCAAGTTATTGGTATATAGAAGTTAATTAACCATAATACAAATAACATTTTAGGGTCGACTATGATGCCAAGTTCATCCTCTTCGGTTCGGACAGAAGTGGAGGGGTCAAAGTTTTCAGGGAAAATAGAAATTTTATATTCAGTTTGTTTGATTGCAGAGATTTCGGTGAAAAAGACATGAAATCACCACCTCACAGAGCTAAAAAAAAGGCAGATTCCATTTCGATCTTAGGCTTAAAATTCCTAATAAATACAACATAACACATACTATATTCAATATTTTAAATTCAAGTAGAAAACCCTTTTACGTGTGTACCTATATATTCCTCAACTTGGTGCAGCTTCTCATTATATCAAGGTACTATCATTTCCCAAGAAAAAAAGAAAGAGAGAAAAAAGAAAATGGAGCTCAATGAACATGGCTTCTCAGAGGAGTTGCTTGCTCTAAGAAGAGATTCTTGGGAAACTATACCAAGTTTTCATACAGAAATGAGTGAGCTTTTTTCTTCTGGGTGGAACTTTGATTGCTTTCTTGATGATCATAATCCAGACACAGCCACAGTATCACTCACTCCCAATTATTTCCTTGAAGATCAATTTTCTTCTCCTATTGAACAAGACTTCAACAATTACTACTTCGGTGAAGTTTCATGCCCATTTGGTGATGATTTCTCAACCACACCACAATTCACAGATGAGTTCTCTGCTCCACAATTTACTGATTCTTCATATAACACTCTTGATACTCCGCCTTTTCCTGTTCAAGAAGATACTCCAATGTCAATAATGGAGGATGATCAAGACCTGGGTCTGCTTCCAAATTATGTTCACAGTTTGGAAATGCAGGCTACTTGCAAAGTTGAGCCAATTCAATCTCCTGAAGTACCTGTTTTCAATATCGGGACTTGCCCAGAAAGAAAGATGAGAGGTAAGAAGTTAGAAGGGCAGCCATCAAAGAATCTAATGGCTGAAAGAAGAAGAAGAAAGAGATTAAATGACAGGCTTTCCATGCTAAGATCAATTGTCCCTAAAATAAGCAAGGTAAAGCACTGGCTCAATTAACGATTATGTGAAGTTTTCTAGATGGAGACTAATTTGCTAACTTTAATGATTTTTTTTTTCTGCAGATGGACAGAACATCAATACTTGGAGATACAATAGATTATGTGAAGGAGCTACTGGAGAGAATTAACAGTTTGCAACAAGAAATTGAAGTGGGTTCAAATCAGTTGAACACGATAGGCATTTTCAAGGACACAAAAGCAAGTGAATTTATAGTGAGAAATTCACCAAAAGTATGAACTCTGCAATAATTTACGCTACCATACAAAAAGCTTTACTTAAACTTACTGTATTCCTGATCAGAATTCCTTTGCTATTCACTCTTGCAGTTTGATGTAGAAAGAGGAAATGAGGATACTCGAATTGAGATTTGCTGTGCAGCAAAACCTGGATTATTGTTATCAACAGTAAATACTTTAGAAGCATTAGGCCTTGAGATTCAACAGTGTGTTATTAGCTGCTTCAATGATTTTGCAATGCAGGCTTCTTGCTCAGAGGTACAAATTCAAAATCATAACTAATTAGCTTCATCTTACATAATTTTTCGATTCCTCAAGGAACTTCTTATTCAAATTTCTAATTCTGTATTGGTTCTTGTGGTGTTGATAGGAGCAGAGAAGACATATAAGTTCTGAAGACATTAAGCAAGCATTATTCAGAAGAGCAGGGTATGGAGGAAGATGCCCGTAAAAAATAAAAAGCAGTAGAAATTAATGGAGGAACTTGTGAAGAAATTTAATTAAATAGATAGATTTCCAAATCTCTGTTATTTCAATGAGGTTTTCAAGTGAGGTTTTAGTTACTTCAAAATTTTCAAATAAGTTACTTCTACACATTAGAGCTATGTAATATCTTCTTCAATAGAAGAACATGTCAGTTCAATTGCTTTAATGTGATGGGAATATTTTTGGGAATTCTGCGAAACATAGTTCATCAAATGCGTAAGTTAACCATCTGAAAAGCTTATCTAACTAGTGCTTTACCTTCTTTTTTTTTGTTTAGCACACCTCATATCTAGAATCAATCAACTTCTATCGTGTGGCTGTGGAATTTCCTTGCAGCTATAATGGAATCACGTATCATTCTGAATTTTACTATAAATGTACAGAATAATAGTTGCCTCCCCTGAATCTTGTCTGCATACACTTAGCATTTAGTGATGAGTTTGAACCAGAATATGTCCTACCTTAGCTATTTTTTGTGGGTTGAGAGGGAGGTTCTTACAACTATCAGAAGTAGAATCATTTATAATGGAAATAAAGAATTCATATAGCTGAACCCAATTAATTTGGGATTAAGGTTGAGTTAAGAAGAAGGTGCTTAATAATATTTTCCCATCGGTGCAGTATTTTTTTTTATTGGTATACATTGGAAATTCATTGTAAAGTTAAATATGTTCCAAGTAAAGATTTTCTTGGTTGGTGTCTAATGCCATTATGATTATTTGTTATAAAGGTAATAAGAGGAAAACCCATGCGTGCATGCAAGCACGCAGAGGTAACAAATTTCAAGGATGTATGCAGATCCTACTATAATAGAACATCGTTACCTTGAAAATTAATTGTTTCATGTTCTATCACAAGTACACGTTATAGTTGTGGATTAGACTGGCAGAAGGACAATTAAAGCATAACTGAAAGTTGTATTCAGAAAATTACAAGACAGACAAGATACAAATTTATCATTTTCTAGACTCACAATCTAGCAAGAGATGTAAATTTATTAAATATTCGTTCATAACTCGAGATTAATAATATCTTTCAAGTTCAATAGTATCACCTTAAATCAAATCCACATCTCCATCCCATTGATAGAATCATTTGTTTCAAAAACTTTGCTGTTTCTTCATGGTTTGCCTCTCCACAACCCCTGTCAACTGTCATGTTAAATATAACTTCAACATTAGTTTAGTAAAAGTTCCTAAGAATTAGAGAAGGAATAATTATATAGAAAATGAAATTCTTTCAGCACATGGACAAGTTAGAATATGTTTCCATAATGTTTAAATTATAATGTCGATAAGTCTAAAAGGACATAAACATCACTAAATTGAGCAAACTTTTTCAGCAGCTGCAACAAATAATTTATTATTAAAATGTAATCCTAGAGATTAGAGAAGAGATTCTAGGGTTGTATTGTGCATATTGATATCCAAAAGACAACAGTAAAACATGCAAATTCAGAAAAATTATAAGGCTATAGTCACTAAAACACACTATGGTCAGCAATCAAACAGGTTTATATAGACAAAAGGTAATGATATTACTGTTTGTTTTGACAACATTAACTTTATGTCCATACCATACAATTCCAAATGGATTACTCTAGCAACAAATTGAACTGATCATTTCATTTCAACTAGTAGGCCACCTTAAAAAATAAAGAAAAAAATCATCAAAATATATATATGTTTCTACTAAAATAAATAAAAGAAAGAACTGTCCTTTGATTCTATGAATATAATAATTTGTGAAATCAGATTGTCTTATCCCACCAAGCTTTTAAGCTTGTTTATGCTCTCATTATGAGCTTTGATTGGAACTTGACATGGTCCTGTTCCTGAACTTCACTTTCCCAAATCCAACAGATAAGAATCTTTTGATATGACCCCAAAGACATGACTAAACTTTTTGAGAAAAAGGAAAAATGAAAAGCTCGCCAATTATGAACTTGTGTGTTTCATAAAGCTCCTTACACCAGGAAGAAGCTAGGAAGATGCTGAGATGTTGCCATACATGGGATCCATAACCCCAATATACTAACAAAAAGCTCTCTATTTTTTTCTTGTTCATTAGACCATATAAAGAATTTTTTATTCAATTCAGTTTGGCATGCAAAATAGAATTTCTCTGCCAATTATACATAATAATAATAATGCTTTATTTATTAACCATACAGTATTTGTAATAATAATAATAAAACTAAGATTGTTTTTCAAGATCAATTCATGATACGCAAAACAATACAATACAAAATCTACCAGTTACAAAACTGGCTATTAATGAAGCTATGTTTTTTGAGGACACAGATAGCAAATTACGAGTGGAAGTAAGGTAAATTTGGAGAAATGGATACCAAAGGATTGAATTGAAGGAACGATCTCTTACATATGATCTCTTCTTTTTCTTTCTCCGTTTTCTCGGCAAACAAACGGAAAATTCACAAGCTGTTCCGCCCACAGGCTCCATTTTCATTTGCATCTGAAAACTAAACGGCATCATTTAGTTAAAGTGCAAAACGCATCACTTCAGAGCTTATTTTGCCGGCTCGCCAACAATTATCAAAGCCTTGCCCATTAATTTTTAAGATCAAGTTACTGTTACTCTGACGCCCATTTAGAAAAGTTTTTAAGTCCAGCCCAACATTTTCATTTTTTAAAAAGGAGCATCATTCATTTAATAAATTTTAGAGATTTTTTCAAAAATACTGAAAAAAATAAAAAATATTTTATTTTTATTGTGAGAAATTTTTTTTTTCAAAAATATTATATACCTAAAAATATCTTTTCAAAAATACTATATATCTAAAAATATTTTTTTAAAAATACAACATATAACAAAAATATATCAAAAATATATCATACAAATACCAAATATATACCTAAAAACAGTAAAAAAAAGAAAAAAAATTAAAATAATATATTTATGTAATATTTCTTCAATTTTAACTATCGATACACCGAATGATTGAGTAAAAGAAAGCTCAAAAAAAATTCAAGAAAATCTTAAAATTCATATAAATCGGAGAAAATTGTAGATCTAAAAAAAAAAAAGACATCAAAGGATCCCACTCTCCTTCATAATCTTGAAAAATCTTGCCTTAAAATTTGGTAATTATAGATTTGCTTCAATGAATTCAACATTTCATTGCCTTAAAAGCTATATTTAAGAATGAGTGATAAATAATAAATTTAATAAGGAAATATTTAGTAGAATGATTATCAAATATGTGATTAGTATAAAAATATAATTATTAAATCGCGAATCATTATAAATACATTATAATTACTTATAAAATTTATCGATTGAAAAGAGATTTTATCATAATCAGAATTTTTTATTGACCAACCGTAAAAAAATTTTAACTAATGACGAGTATATTATCAAGCCATAATTATAGATATTTAGTGGGTACAAACAAGAAATAACATTGCTAAGGAGTGCAAGGCCCCATTGCGTATGGACACTCACACATTAAACATCATTGGACTTTAGAACTCAATTTGTAAATAAAATTATGAATTGTAAGAGTTAAATCTTTAACAAATTTGATATTTTTCAAATACAAATCTCACCATAATTATATCCAACATATATGACAAAGAATATTTTAAAAAATAAAATAAAAAATATTAAAAATTAATAAATAAACTAAAATTACAAAAATCAAAATAAATTTCCAAGAGTTATAAACTTATAGAATATTTTCAATGCACTGAGAATTCAAACTCACAAAACAAAAAATTAAAATAACTCGACATGACCCTTATTGAGTTCTAAGTGTTACACTAATAATTAACTTTGTCCACCATGTGAATATTAAATGGTTCTATTAACACTATTGTACTATTTTTCCATTTCCCACTTCTTATGATCCCTGTCCCCTCATTTGAGTAGATAACAAGATAAGGATGCAGTAGACTAACAAGTCAAGGTCAAGAAGCGTGCAAACAGTATGCGTTCTCCATTAAATATAATCTTGTTTGATTTCTTTATACCCTTTGAAAATTTACGAATTAAAAATAAATAAGAATTTTCAATTTTTAAAATTTTGTTGTTAACATAATAAAAAGAATTGGCTTTTGTTATGTAGTTTATAATTAATTTGATTCATTATAACTATTATTTGTATGAAAAAAAAATGAAGAAGAGATTGATGGGCCTCTTTATGTAATAATTGATGTTATGAATTAGGAGGCATGATAATTGGAGTGAGACTAGATTTAATTACATAGTTCAAAAGCTTATTTTAATATTTTTTTTTTTTGTTTAATCAAATATTTTTAATATTATTTTACGGTAAATAAAATAAAATTTTATTTTAAAATATTTTAATATATTAATAATAATTAATTAAAATATTTTATATATCATTCATATAATTATTTTTTAATATAAAAAAATATCACATATAAAAAATAACACATCAAAAATTATTAAGTTAGACGTTTATAAATCAAAGTCAAATATAATAATAACAATAATAATAAGAGACAAAAAATAGTGTAGTTGTAATGTAGTTTCTAGTCACTTCCTTTATAACACTATTTGAGGAATAATCAACTCGACTATAATTTAATTTAAAAAAAAAAGAGAGAAAAAAGAAAATTGACTATGGTATAATAAATTATGAACTGGTTCAAGAACCAACCACAATTCAGCCAAATCTCAGGAGTGGAAAATGTGGGAAATGGGAAGCATTCAGCAATTAATTATATGGTTTATATATGCGCCTTTCATTTAATGTTAATTTATTTTTTAATGTTATATTATATGTATTTATTCTTTAATTATATTCAAATGAATGTTACTTGCTCTTCATTTTAAACGAGAGTTCAATATAACTAATAGGTAATTTACAATTTAATTTCTAAATTTTAAATTAAATTATGAATGAATTTTTATATTTTAAAAAACTCGTAATTATATTTTGTTATTTTGGCTCCGTAGCCCATAATTCATTCTTCGTAATTTTTTTTTTCATTAATTAACAAATTAATCCAATTTATTTAAACATAATCAAGCTCAACTGGGCAGCTAAACCAGAGGTTCGATATTTGTCAACTGCATCACATTATTTCTCCAAAACTTTCCCATCAGTTTTATAAATTTTCTTCTTCTTTTTTCTGCACCACAAGAAAAGGAAAAAATATATATATATAGATTGTGAACTACTGCAAATCGGTATGCAGGCTACTCCAAGGTTGGTAGCAGTAGTGGCAGTCGAGTCTCTTCCTACCATTTGCCACCACCCCATCGGTCTTCTGGTGCTTTTCCGTCGCCGATTTGGATACCCATTACTATCTTCATCAAATATTTTGAAGAAATTAAAAAAAAAATAATGAACGATAAAGAGCCAGCCACCATACCTCCATCGCCATCGCCATCGCCAAGCTAACCAGCCGTTGAGGCCTGAAGAATGGCAAAGCCTCGCTGCAATTGAAGTCTTTCCTTCATCTATGTGCCTCTTTATCTCTATCTACAAATCTCTACATTTCATTTTCCCTTTGTCCCTCCTATTATAGATGCCGCCAATTTGGCCACTAAACATCACCATCGCCTCCATTCGCGAGTGAAAAACAAAGCTGGGGTGGGTTTCATGGTGGGATCTTTGGTCTGTGACCTCAGAAGCAGAGGGTTGCCTTCTTAGCAGAATCGTGCCCTATGCAAGAGTAAATGAGCTGCGTGCCCATTTTTGGAAATTTCGTGCTAGGATTTGGTAAATTGAATTCTTAAGGCCATTTTTAAAGTTTTAGATTTGTAGATTTGTTTGGATTTTTGTAAATTGAGTTGGTTAATTATGCAATGGTAATTTAGATATAAAAATCATTTTCTTTTATTTTAATTTTTTAACGAAAAAATTAATAAAATAAAACGGAATTGACAGAGCCATGATGAAGAATTTCTTAAAATACATAAACTTAACTGTAATTGACCAAAACTCAGATATTAATTTATAAATTACCCTACATTAATTAAGCATCTCACTCCTTTTTTTAAAAATAAAATAAAATATATATTAACTAAAAGAAGAAGAACATGAAAGTACAACAACAAATGTCTGATTTAAAATACACTTTCTCGATACCTCTTCTCATCGCTTGAGTATGAAAAACAAAATCAATTTCAAAGATAAAACAAATTACCCACGTCATAGATGGAGAAAAAATAAAATCAAATAACTCCTTTGTAATATCATGAAAATAAGTCACTCCATCTGAACTTTGAATTGTGAGTAAACTGAATCAAGAATCAAACAAAGTCTTTTGATATATAGTGGTCTTAAAGCTCATCTTAATAGTTAAAAAGCAGCTGATACTAAATTTATTTGAATATCAGATAAATAAAGCTAAGAGAAAATCACTATAAAAAAAATATACTAATCATTATATTGACCGAATTAAGACCAAACTAGATATGAGATCAATTAAGCATAAAAAGTTTCATAAAATGAAGCACAAAAAGCTCTATATAAAAATAGTTGATACCATAGAGACTAGAAAAAAAAACCCTATATCTAACTAAGATTAAAAAGAAAACAACCAATATAATTTTGGGTTATCACCAGCCAAAAAATGGCTAGCAACAGCCCAAGCATCTCACTTTTGTTTTTGTTTTTTAATAAAAAAAAATAGTATTTTTATTTATGTAATAGAAATATACATCTTAATAAAAATAATTAAAAAAATTATAATTAAAATAAATATAAAATAAGTTTTACTCTTAAATTTCATAGACTAAGTTGTTAAAGTAACAGTATTCAGCTTCAGCTATTGTAATTAGCATATCAATAAAAAACACGTTTCATTTAATATTGACATAAAATCATTTTATGAATCTGATTTATTAAAAATTAAACACAAACTTTTTCCCGTACAAAAAAAAAATAAATATAAACCTCCATAAAAAAAAAAAAACAATCTAATCAACATCTCACCTTTGTTAATTAATCTTTTATATATCAAATTATAACATATGTTGTATATTTTTTATGGTTGTTAAAATCATATCAAATTAGTCGGTCGAATTAAAAAAATTAAGAATTCAATTAAAAATTAGTTCGGTCAGTTTTTATTTATTCTTTTCTAATAATCGATTAAATTTTTTTTGAACCAGCTGGTTAATTAGTGAACCGATCGAATTAGATTGTTTTTTTAGTTTTAACGGATCAAATTTTTTTATTTTTTTAATTTTTTATCAAAACGACGTCGTTTTTGTCAAGCAAAAATGACGTCGTTTTAAATTAAAAGAAATTAAAAAAATTTCAGTAATTTCATTTTAATTTTACCTTACGTCAAAATCTACTCGACGCCAAAATCATTATCCTATTGTATATTATCCTATTGCGTGAGTAGATATTTGATCAAATAAATATTCATAATTTATTATATATATAATTTTTGACTTAATGTGGTTAAATTGACACCATAAAAAATATAAATATATAAATTATTGATTTAGACATAATTATATTATATTTATTTTCATCATATATATAATAATTATTAAATTATATATACATATATATGTATATCAATTTTTTTTTTTTTAACCAACTCGATTTCGAACGAACTTTTAAATTTTTAACTCTTTATTTTTATTAATTCTTTAATTGATCTTATTTTAAAAACATTAATATTTTCATGCTCTCTAATATTTGAGTAGTTACTGTTGATTTGGAACTCCACGGCGGGCAATAAACGTTAGAGTCTTTATTAGGTTATAAATGATGACATTTTCCACTTTATGTGAAGCAGCCATTGTGAGGAAGTCTTATTATTATTGGAAGTTGAAAAAGACTAAGACCTAATATTTTCATCATATTTGATAAGGGTGAGTAATCTATGAATCGAATTAAAATTTTAATTAATATTTTTTAAAATTTTTATAAAATAATAATCAAATCAAATTGAAATTTTAAAAAATTAAGTATAATCGTATTAAATTAAATATTTTCTAAGATCGATTATCGATATAATCAATTTAATAAAATAATTATAAATATTATTAATTTATATATTTATTAATATAAAATAAAAATAAATTATATTATAAAATATTAAACATTAAACATTATTAATAAAAAAAATATTATAATAATATATTATTGCTAGAAATTATAATTTATATATTTATATTATTATAAAAATAGTTATCAATTTTAAGATAATAGACTGAAAATCAATAATTTTCTAAATCAATAACTAAACTAAACTCAAAATTCCATTATCAAAAAAATTAAATTTCACTTATTCAATTTAATTTTTTGATTAAAACCTAAGAATGCTCACCTACTATTTTCAAAACATCACTTATAATTACAGATTACCTCACCTTTCCATCCTTTTTTATTGTTTTGGGGTACATGTCTCTGTTCTAATCATCATTGCTTTCTCTCTCATCCTTCACAATATCATTATGACTAATAAATATTTATAATAATATATTTATAATATTTTAGTATATGAGATCTCAAAAAAAATCTATAATAAATTTATATATTAAAAAAAAAATTCTGAAATAAAATTAATCTTATTAATCATAATATTGAGAGGGACATATCTATTGCTGCTGACCTTCATTTAGTTGACAATGAATCATTTTTCTTTATTTAATTTTTTTATATTCAATAAATATATATCTTTATTAATATATTAATCTGTATTTTTTAAGTATGAATTTAATTGTCTTTATTATTTTTTTTATTCTCTTTACGGGTTTTGTTATTAATTTCATGGGGTTTTGTGGGTCTTCTTCCATGAAAATATTATTTTTTAAAATTTTTAAGAATTTCAGAATTAAAATTTTTTGTTTTGAATTTATTATTAATATCTAAATAATCGAACTTATTCAAAAATATTATGAAAATTTATTTGTGATAAAAAAAAAAAAAAAAAGTCATTGAGCAAACCAAAACACTTCTCATTGAATTGATAATTATAATGCTCTACCAACACGATTAGAGATTATTTGAAGAAAATTAAATTAATTTCTTATTTTAATATTATTTAATTTATAATCTTATAATTTTATAATTTTATTTTCTAATCAAACTTTATTTTTATGAATATGAATGAATGATTCATATTTTTCATAAAAGTAATAAATTTTTGTTTTTATTTTTTTATTTATTTAATTAAATTAATTTTTGAGGGAACTAATTAAATTATTTTATTTTATTTTTAAGTGTTATATTAAGAGCACTTGTTAATTAAAATAATTCTGTTATTATTATTATTATTATTATTACAGAAGATAAATCTTATCGCCAAAAATATTTTTTTTATTGGTGTGTGATCACTCCACATTCTTTCAAATTAATTAATTATATATTGGGCCAAATTTTTTATAATTAATTATGTGGTAGTGGCCACAGTGAAGAGGCAATTCATGATATTGATCTTGACAAGTTTTTCCTTCTTTTATTTATTTATTTATTTGTTAACCATACCCCACTGTGAAAATAGCTTATAAACAGTGGTGCCCTGCTAAGGCTTTCTTTGGTAATTTTTTATGTAAAAAAAAAAATTCAATCTATAAAATAGAAAAAGAAATGATTAATAAACACTTTTTATTTAAAAAGGTAAAGGATAAGAAATAATATTAGTTATTAAAAATAAAATAGTATTATTTAAAAATAATTTTTAATAATAAATTATATAAATTTTTTAATCTTTCAACTTTAAAAGAAAATGAAATATAAATTAAAAAAAATAATTTTTTAATATTATTTTTATTGGCAATTCACAAGTGCACAAATAATTTATGTAAGTCATAAAATGAATAAAGTATCATCCTACGAAAAGGTCAGGTCAAATATTAAAATTGAATATTTTTTATTATTTAAATAAAATTAAAATTAATTTTTAAATTGAAATTTAAATTATAATTTTGAAACTAAAACTATCAACTTATATTTTTAAAGAGTATGATAATCCAAACAAGCTTAAAATTTAGATTTCGTTAATTAAATTTTTATAATTTATAACTCGTGATTGATTATTTAATTATTATGATAAATGAATTAATTATTTTAAATTATTTATAATTCTCTCTCAAATAATTATATAAATATTTATATTAATTTTATGTCTATTATCGTGATTATTATATTAATATAAATCCATTAAATACTTTAATAATTTTTAATTTCTTAAAATATATTTTAATCTCTTAACAATATCATTATTTAAGTTATTAATATTTATTATATATGAATTTTTAATTATTAATTAATATCCTTAAAGTAGTGGTTAGAAAAATTGTACTTTTTATTTTGGTGTAATAAAATTTTCATTCCTTTGGATTGTTTATCGTTTATTTAAAAGAGGCGTGATTTTATTTCAATTTAGTTCCAGTGTTTAATTTTTAATTTTGTTTCGTTGTTATATATTTATATTTTCACTTAAATTTTTTAAATCCATGTGAGTAAAGTGATTGATTTATTAATTTATTTCTGTTTATTATTTATTATGCCATTTTCTCTTAAATTTCTCAAATCTCAAGTGAGCAAAGCGATTATATTATTAATTTATTTTTCTTTATTATTTATCATGTCGCTTCCTTCTCATTCTTATTTTGCATAATGCATGTTTTTTTTTTAGTTCATGGTAGGTTTTATCAATAATTTAATAAGGAGATTTAATAAGAGGTTGTGCTTTTTGTTTTTGACTTCTAATTGTTATTTTGATTTATCATTATTAATTTTTTTTTATGATGTTTTAATATTCTCATCTTTCCCTATTTGCACGAAATTGTGAGTAAAAAAAAAAAAAAAAGAGATTTCCATTGTGTTCAACAAACCTATCATATTTCAATCAAGTAATTTTTAATTTTTGTGATCTCTTCTATATAGATAATTAATTATATCTTGTAGGTTTTTCTTACAAAATTAATTGATAATTACATATTTTATTTATCACACTTTTTATTTCGTCCTAATTTAATTATTTTATTTTTTAATTTAAATTATATTTTATCTTAATATTTTTATAAAAAAATATAAAATTATAATAATATCCTCATTAAAAATATATATTAAAAGTAAAAATAATATTTAAGAGATATAAAATATAAAAAAAATTAGATAAATGAATGGAGGTTAAAATAATAAATGAATTAAAATAATAAAAAAATTAAAATAAATAAAAAATTTTATTTAATAATTATATATTTTATAATTATGATGCTTACTTTGCGAAGAATAAGAGTGATAGGAGTAATAATCATCTTGGCTACAATATCGTTTGGATTGAGAAGGCTTGAGAATAAGAGTGAACAAATTTTCATGTTAATGTATAATTGAAGAGTTGGAAGGTCATATCTAGATAAAAGATAAAATCAGGAAAGTAATTTTGATTGGGTTCAAAATTAACATTATTTAAAAATTTATATTTAAATGGGTTATGTGAAATTTTTTTTAATAAATTAATAATATTTTTAATTAATCTTAAATGAGTCGATTATTAATTTTATATAAAAAATTAAATTTAAATGAGTTAAATAATTTTTTTTTATAAATTAATAAAAAAAATAATCAGGGTAATCCAGACCCACTGAATTTATAAAGACTCCGCACCTGAATTTAAACATTCAACTAATATATATAGATATAAATTATTTTTGTATTAGATGCCAAATTACATCACTCAATTTCCTTATTTGAACTTTGAACATTTGTCATTTTTAATTGTATTGTTATTATGTATTTAATTATATTATCATATTACAACATCAATATTTATTGTTTTTATTTTATTTTTAAGTACCTAAAAATTAGTTTAAATAAATAATGTGTCATGAAGTTATGTCATTTATATTTTATATTTATTCTTTAGATTTTATTGTATGCATTATTTTTATTCTTTATTTTCTTTGTAAAATTATAACCTTAGTTAATATATTATTTTAAATCTCTCCCAAAATAATAATATATATATATATATATGATTGTAATTCTCTATGACAATGAAAAGAGTTTAAACACTACTGATAATAAATAATTAATCGAATACCTGAAATAGAAATATAATATTCCTGTAGACTAAATTTATGACTTAAAATCGAAGAATAAAAGATAAGAAATTTATAGGGGTATCTAGATAGAGAAATTTTGATGTTTAAATTAGCTATTTTTGGAAATAAATATATGTATAAAGAGTATTGGGATTGAAAGGAAATGAGAGAGAGTTTGAATTAAATATAGATAGTCTCCCTTTTATTACTTTTCGTTACATATTTATAAAAGAAAAGTGAAACCTACACGTATGTCCTTATTTTATTATTTATTAATTGCTGAATAATATATAAAAAGGATTAAAATATTTTATACACTTACTATAAAGTTATATTTTAATATCTAACATTTGAGTTTATACCTTAATCACATTAAGATATTTGAGTTTAAATTTTTTTTCTTAAATGAGAACTTTTTTATTTAACTTTTTTACTCATATAGTTTAAGTCCAATATAAACTAAAGATTATGATATATTAAATGTCTTTTATCAAATTGTATTTCCACTTTTTATTTTTTTTAATTTACTCAAATATAAATTTTTAAATAAAAATTTCAAACTAATTAATTTTTTTAATTGGATTATCTAAATTGATACAATATAATTATTAAACTTAAATTTTCAAACTAATTAAATGGATAAGCTATCAAAATAAATAATTGCTACATGTGAGTTAAATAACTAGTTTTATAATAACTTAATTAAATTGAATTTTATTTTATAAATATTTATATTTAAAAATGTATAACTAATAAAATTTATTTTTAGAATGAAAAAAAGTTATTTTGAAATAATTAATGAGTCATTTTAAAAATGAAATTATTTTTTAAAATAAAAAGATTTGACAAAAATTCAATTTATTTAATAAAATTAACTATGAAAATCTTTATTTAAATTAATCTTGACTTTTAATATAAGGGTAAAATTAAAAAATTGTTATATTTTATTTTTCCATTATTACAGCCAAACAAATTTCAAATAACTCTACTACTTTAATTTTTTTTTTTCTAAAAGCATAAATTTTATCATTAATTAAATTAAATTTTATAAATAAAAATTTAATTTAAATTCTAAAAATAAAAATTCAATTGAATTCAATTATTACATATGATTTATTTCAAACATTAATCTAACTATATATTTGGGATTACAATTCGTGTTAGTGAATCATATTTGAATTATATTGACATATATTAATGATAAGATAATGGTCAACATAAATAATTTATTGTGTTAAAAATTTAAACATAAATATGATTCATTTAATTAATAAATAATAATTTATTTAATTAATGAATAATACGATACAATACAATTACTCATTTAAAATTTAAATTAATTAATTTTTTATTTAATATTTAAAAATTATCAAATTTAATAAACTTGTGCCTATTAATTTATATTATTATATAAAATATAATTAGATATAAATTTATACAAGAGATTAAAAGTGATATTTATATATACATATTTTATAAGTTATTAGTAGTATTTGGTTAAATGTTTTAATAAATTATAACACATAAATATTAATGAATTAAATATATTATTTTTAAATAAATTAATAAGTCAATTCATGATGTTAGACGTCACAATTCTATCGATATAAAATTGATAAAAAATGATAACTCCTAACCATTTTCATTAATATTAGATTGAGTTCATATCAAATATGTTGAATGGTATTTAATAATATTAGATTGAATTCATATCAATATGTTGAATGGTATTTAATATTGTCACCCTTACTATATATGCAAACATTCCTAAAATTCTTTTCACATTGAAATGATAAAAAATAAAAAAGAAACTAACAATTTGTGGCATTGCAAGTAAGAAGGGAGTATGGAATACAAACTTTTAAAGATTTTATAAAAGTAAAGTGATATTTAATTAAAATTTTTAAATATTTTTAAAAAATTTGTAAAAATTAAAGGGTATTTAAACAATATTATTATAGAGATTTTAAAAGTCTACCGATATTTAAAAAATTATTGACTTTTAAAACAATAGACTTTTAAGGATTTAAATAATTTTTTATATGTTAGTATTAATAAAATATCTTCAAAATTTTGATTCACTTCTTTTCAAGATTTTAAAAAAATTTGGATAACTTTTATTTTTTATATACTGACAGGAAAAATAATCTAATCAAATCAAACCAAACTAAATCAAAAGACTATTGTAAATAATAAATTCATTTTTTAAAATCATTCGTTTAAAAATATATATAGGTTGTATAATATTTTAAATATGTTTTATTTATTATTATTATTATATTATTATATAACTCCTTTTTTTATTAAATATTATGGTTAATAATTTAAATCTCTATATGAGCATATATATAAATAAAAATATTGACGGGAAGATTAATATAAAAATTAATTATAATAATTATTATTATTTATATAAAAAATATAATAATTTTATATTTATATTTATATACTTTTGTTTGAAATAATATTTATATATTATTTTTTAAGTATAAAAAAAATAAAAATTTATTTTTTAATAATATGCAACATAAAGTACGAGTTTTATTAACTATTATATATTAAAATTGAAATATATAAAAAAAAAAATAAAATCCTCTCTTTGCTTACTATTTGATTTATTTTTATTATATCTTTTGACATTTTTACATAATTTTAAGTATTTAAAAATAATTAAAAATAAATATTTGGTAATTAATAAGATATTTAATATTAGAGTTTAATTTTTTAATTTTTTATTTAATAATCTTATTTGAACAGAAGAATAAAAAATAAAGTTAATATATATATATATATATATATATATATATATATAATAAGATAGTATAATACTTTTAATATATTGTAATATAATTATTTTGATTATATTCTTCATGATTCTTTATTTTTTTTATTGAATATATTATAATTAATAAATTGAATTTTTATATTAATATATAAAGTTAAAAATAAAAATATTAAAGGCGAGACCTAATAATATTAATATAAAAAAAATATACAATAACTTTATATTAATATACCTTTCTGTTTAAAATAATATTTATATATTTTTACATCTTTATAAAGCATGAAAATTAATAAAAAAATATTTTTAATAATAAATTATGCAAAATATATTTTTACGAACTAGTATATATATAGCTGAAGTTAGGGATGCCATCATATTGATTTGGTTGGTTTGAAGGATTGTTATCAAACCAAATCAATATTTTTTGTTTAAAAAATTTTCAAACTAATCTAAATCACTATATATAGAAAAAATTGAAACTCTACATATACTCATTATTTTATTTTTCTTTTTTATAATTTTTTGAAAATTTAATATATTTTCAATATTTTAAAATATTAAAAATAAATATTAGTTAATTAATAGGATATTTAATATGAAAATTTAAGATTTTTTATTTTATTTATTTATGTAAGATTAATTAATTTTACAGTGACAATATTATTTTTTTATTTTTTTAAATATTATTATTATAGTAACAATATACTATTAATATATTAATATGAATCCAAATAAAAAATCTTCATTTTTCTACAAATATCAAAATAACTATTACAAATTAATCAAAATTTATAAAAGTTTATTTACGTTTATAAAATAAAAGTCTGCAAAAATTATTCATAAAGTAATGAATTCTGCAAAAGTCAATAAAAGTTTATAAAACTCTACAAAAATTATTTATTAAAAAAGTCTACAAAAATTATTAATTATTTTAATTCAAAACGGAGACTATTTAAAAATTTTGAAATTAGAATTAAAATTAAAATTAAAATTAAAATTTCAATATTTGGTAGTCACCTATAATTAGAATTGAAATTTTATTTACAATTCCGTAAAATTGTAACATAATTAGAAAATCAAATCCATAATTTTATTATCAATTTATAAGAATTATAATTTTATAATTACCATTACCACTCCCTTTTTCACCGATATCCCCCACTCCTAGTATCATCATCGTCAATAATGATTCACCACTGTCATTACTGTCACAACTGACAATGGTAAACCACCGCTAATAGTCTATCGCTACCGTCACCACTACCACCATTGTCACCATCGACGATAATGACTCGCTAAATTATTATTGTTGATAAAATAGTCACCGTTGGTGATTTATCACCACCCTCATCATCATCATCATTACCACTTTTATCGTCATATTTTTTATTTAATTTTAATTTTAATTATAATTTTTTAAAAAAATAAATATTTAAATTACAATTTCAACACAAAATTAAAATTAAAATTCTCAATTCCAATTCTAATTTATTGCCCCAAACCAACCCTAAATAAATTGCTATTTCCCATCGCGACCAACAAAAAGCTAATTAAATTAAAGTTTGCTCTATATATATATCACCAACTCCATATTATATTTATTTTCCTTCATTTATTGTCTATACAGAAAAGAAATTAGTTAAGATCATCACAGCTATGGAGAGTGAAGAATCATCAACTCGACCATCCATAGCGTTTCCTCTAGGTTTAGCATTTCTACTGCTTTTCTTATTCTTTGTGTGCGGTTTTTTCACTTGTTACCTTCACTGGGATAAGCTCCGATCCCTTCTGAGACCTTCAATTCATGAACAAGAAGATATTCAGCATTTACCCCACAAATCTACACCTTCTTCTCAGGTATATACATATGTATGTTCAAACTTTTCATTTTCCTCATTGAGGACGTTTTAATATATATATATATATAAATCTTTGACTGACGAATAATTAAGGGAATTGATGATATTAATTAATGGGTAAATTGGTTAGTTTTTCTGATATATATTTTGATTGTGTGAAAACAGGAATCAAAGCAAAAGCAAGGGCAGAGTCTGCCAGTTTTGATGCCGGGGGATAAAGTACCAAAATTCATAGCAATCGCTTGTCACTGTGAACCACCCACGGTGGACAAGATCATAGTCAAGGGGGAGAAGCCATCCATTTTTCCAGTTCCACTATATTTATAATTTATAATTTTTTATTTTTGTATACAATGATTATTTATCGCTTTAGTCTACAGTAACACACACACACACATATATATAAATTAAAAAAAAAAGTATATTTTAATTAGAAAGAATATTATTGAGTAAATGAACAATAATCAATTGCCACTTGATTATTAACTATTGGTTCAATTTTTTCTTTCAAAATTAATTTTTCAAAAAAGTAATACCAAATTAACTCTTAGTTTAACATTAAGTACACTGCTCATATTTGAATTTGGACAAAATTTCCTTCAAGACAGTTTTTTTTTTAAAAGAAAAAAAAAAGATAAAAATAAATAATATAATAGCACTATAAATTCATCAATAAAAAAAATTGTGTAGACAACTTGAGTTATACATGCCTCCACTTTTAATTTGGAATAAAATAGAATCTCCACTCTCCAAATAATATAAATATACTATACTCTATTTCGATTTGAATGAATTATGCAACTTTAACAAAACCCACTTATTTATTTTTATATATATATGTGCGTCCACAAATTGATTATCATCCATGATCTAATCTTTTAATTTTAGATGTGAAAATCAGTAAAATTTATGTCACTTTTCAATACATATTAAGAATATTTGAAAAAATTTAACCACGGCATCATTCCCATATGCCTAATCCTTTTAGGTATATATTTTTCATTCCTTATACTCCTTCGTATAATTATGACAAAAAGATACATTCTAATTATATTCTATAAGTGCAATCTTCTCGTCCTAAAATTGGATATATTTTCAATTATCAAGAGCTTAAAAAAATTGCGTATATATAATAAGGCAAGCCTTGAGTTGGGTGTTTTCAAATTATCAATTTGAGGAGACAAGCCGGCAATGGAATACCTACGCGTATCTGATCCATTCCCTTTCATTGGCAGACAATGGAAGGCCCATTTCCGTTGGACCCATTCTATATGCTAACGTATGAGAATTGAGTCTCCAGTACTCTCTGCATATATATATATATATATATATATATATATATACACTAGCATTACAAGCCGCGCGATGCTGCTAGTCTGCCATTAAATAATATTATTTAATTTAATAAAAAAATTATTTTTTTATTTATAAAATATTTTTTAATATTTTGTAATAATTATTAATATAAATATTCTTGATTATTCAATTTAAATTAAAAATTAAATCAAGACAACGAAAAAGTCAACGATTGTACATTAATTACTTTCCTAAAACATAGTTTGCTAGGAATTTCAACCAATTAATGTACATAATACACAAATTAAGCAATCAAAATCAGATTAAAATATTCGTCCGTCTCATAGTAAGTGTTTAATTTTTCAATTTAAATTAAAAATGAATAAGTACAATAACCTTCAAATTGATACGGTTAAAAATAACACCACAATAAATGCCCATAGCATTAAAAAAAAAAAAAAAAAAATACAATAAAGATTTGAAAAGTTAAGGTAAATATGAACATATCATGTAATATTAGTGACAGAGAATGACACAAAACTACACAGGTAAACAACTCAATCACATTTGTCATATATGGCAGTCAAATATCATCAGTGATACAATATATCTTCCCCTTTCTAGGAGAATCAATTAAAGAAATATCATTATTGGCATCTGGACACTTAAGAGAATATTCAATGTAGGTCTCCACCATTAAACAATTTCATTCTATTTCTAGCTAAACCCTTCTCTGGATTTATTATTAACAAAAGAAATATCTTCAATCTACAATCTTTAGATTTTTTGAATGATCTTTTACTAATTTCCAACCAAATTTGTTCAATTTTAACTAATCTTAGACCAGACTAATTATCAAAATCCCAAAAAATTTCCAATAATTATTAGGCACATACCAAAAATTTAATCAAAATTTTGATTTCTAATCGCTTCTGTAAATAAAAATTTAAAGGCTTGTCTCTCCCACTCAAAAGCATACATTGCAACGATTACCCAAAAATATAAATAAAATATAACAAAATATCTATACTCGACAACGACGCATTAAATACATCAAGACGAGGTGCACAAATACCTGCATATGAACATAACATGTATCAACTAATTGTTGCATTTCGGAATATGAACCACATGCTCATATCTCAACATGTAAGCCCTTGACAATCTAAATGTTCTTTAATCTACATGTGATGAAACTAAGAATATCCCCACTTGATAATCTAACAAATTTTGATTTCATTATCTGCCCCTGACATTAATACTAAATTTAGGCTAAATTTTATAAATTGATAAAATTTAATACTACAAAGGCAGCCTAAATTTAATCCTATACCATCAGAACTCTAAATTTCATTCTCTGTCGGTGTATTAGTTTTGATTTCATATATTTAATATATTAATAATAACAACATAAAATAATCCATAAATTGTAGAGTCTTGATGGTACAGACCTGAATTTTATTAGTGGCTACTTCCCAGGCCTGCATGAAAAGCCATTGTCCTATCCATCTCATAATTGCACTAAAATCGAAAGATCTTATAGACTTCCTTTAGGCTACTAAATGGATGCCACTTATTATTGTAAGCAAACCAAGAATTTCTATCTATGATTATCAGTAATTTTTATAAATTCTTCATTAGTATTATATTTTATCCATTCCACTCACTTTGGTTTTATCTTAAAAATAATAAAGTAACTAAATCCTTCCTTACTATTTCTCCTCACATAATCACCAATTGAATGTATAATCAAATTTCAATTCAGATGCGAATATATACACATTAATTTATTATTATGGTATATGTAATATCTGCCATTTTGAAGTATAATTATCAATTTTGTTTTGTTTGGAGAATTTTAAAAATTTTAATGAGAAGTTTGGAAATTTCAGAAATTTTGCTTTGACTGCAGCAGGATTCAGTGTTGGCCATTACTTGCTCTTAAAGACATATTTGGGTAAAGTGTAAAATATGAAAGTTGTTAAT
>CANXYC012394871.1:0-19611 GCA_948193065.1 Aleurites moluccanus | reverse complement strand
TAATTTATTTGCTTCAATTTAATTTGTTTTTAAAATTGATAGTATGCTTAAAAAATTCATATTTTGAGTAATGAATCTTTTTGGGATATTATGATTTAATATTTTGTTTTGAACATTATATTATCTATCTATTGAAAAGTGCTATATGTAAAACATAGGAGGAGATTGTTGGGTATATTAAATAACCCCAATATATGTTCTAATATAAATCCTAATAGATAATGGACCTTTGTAGTGGGTCTAATGGACAAGAACCTATTAACTGATTTAACCCTAATGTAATCCTATATATATGCTAGTTAGAGATAGCATGTTAGGTATTTCAAATTAGATATCTAGAATGTAATATTTCAAGTAATCGTATAATATTTGACCTAAAATCCTAATAATGATTGGTATTAAGGGTTTCACATAATACCCGCTTGTTCTTCATTATTTAATGGTTGGATGTAAGAGAAATTCAGAGTCTAATGAGATTTTTAGGCTTTTTGATGAATTGAAGGAGAAGATGGATGGGATTTGTAGAGGATGGAGTGAATAAAAAATAAAAAAAGAAATTAAAAATGTAAGTAGAATAAGGTTTTTTATTTACATATGGGCCCCACCTTTTAATTTATAACGGTGGGTTATATCACGTGTAACACATGACTAAAATTGAGCTTAATTATACAATTTTTCAGCAACATAAAAATGTAATTGCGAGTTTTTAAAATATGGGGGGAATTGCAAGTCGTAATAAAGTTGATATAAAATATTTATTAATATTTTCAAATTTTCTCGGTCATGGCCCTTCCACGACTCATAAATTAAGTTGCGCACCTCTGATTGCTTTTATATAATATCTTTTGGAAAAAAAAATTATATGCCCTGTCTCTCTTTATATATATATATATACTCTAAAAAATTGCTTATATAATATCAGAGGTGTTTGATTAGTTTGATTTAAACCAAATTCAATTTTAAAAAAATTGAATTAATTGAATTTAAATTTTAAAAAATCAAATTGAATTAAAATTTAAATTAAATCGAATTACAATTTTTTATAAAATTAACTGAATCGTGTTGAATAAAATCGGATAAATATATTTTGATTCGGTAATTCGGTTAATTTAGTTTTTTTGTAATATATATATAATTATTAAAATATATAATTTTTTAAATATATATAAAATAAATATATTTTATATATAATTCAGTCGGTTTAATTATTTTAAATTTTTTAATAAAAAAAAATAAAATTAAATAGATTAAAATTTATAAAAAATAAATTAAAACTAACTGGCTAAATTAAATTTGAGGTTCCATTTTCGATTAATTCATTTTTTCTCACCCTCTATAACATATTTCCGGAAAAAAAAAAATATATTACACACCCTGGGCGAAATTAGAGCTTTAAATTTAGAGGACCAAAATTATTTTAATAATTACTATATATATAAATGTTCACTTAAAAATTATTATGTGAAAAAAATAATAAATCTACAAATTTAAAGTTTTCCCTCCAATAATATATTTTTATATCAAACTATAATTTTTTTTTTAAAAAGAATAATCTATATTTATCCTTCATATAAAAAAAAAAAGAATACTGTAATTTTTATATTTTATCACAAATAATATAATTATCAATTTATTATATAAATAAATTATCATAAATTTTAAATTTCATTGATCCAAAAAAAAATTTAATATTTAAAATATATAAAGAATTCATAAAATTCATTATTTAAAATAACAAACATCATTTAAATGAAGCATAAAATAATACCTAAAATTCGCTAACTTTAACTTAGTTTCTTCTATAATTTATATCTTTTTTCTCTTTATTGATCATTCTGTTCCTTTCTCTTTTTTCTTTTCAAAAGCACAAAATGATTAAAAAGATAAAAATAATAATAAAAAAAAGAAAATTAAAGAAAAATATAGAATAAATTTTACTATTAATTTTGGTGGATGAATATTTGAGAATTAGAAGATAATGTTTACAATTTTTTTTTTTAAATTCAATTAAAATAAAAATTATGAACTACGTCAAGACATTGAGTTAAATAATAATAAAAAATTACGTTATGTATATGTCTATTTTTGTTGTGGGGAACATTTTTTTTTTATTAGGAGATAAATAACTATTAAATATATATAGATATTCAAAGTTTTTTTTTTTATTATTATTTTTTTTTGGGCTAGGGAGGTTGTGGCCCCTGTACGCACCTCGGCTCAATATATGTCTCTCTCTCTCTCAATAATATATATATAGCTGTCCTCTTCTTATTCCGACTAGTGATCACATGTTGTTAGCCACGCCACATGCACGTGTGCTTTTAACATACACCATCCCTAACATAACTTATAATAAAAGGTGAACGGAATTAACGAGGAGTTGATTACATTTATGTGACTAGGGCTAACCAACTGAGTTAGCCGACAATTATTGATCAGCTTAAAATTCTTCTCTTAACTTTGCAACGTGGGAAACAGATTGGTACGGGCAACTAAACTTTGCATATTTATTTAATTAATAACTTAGATTTTCATTAATTATATAAATAACTTATTAATTAATGATTAATTACATGAGTTGGTATATGCATGAATGTAGTAATTAAATTATGTAGTAAATCCACCCTGCCATTCTCTCATAATGTCACATCACCCAAGATTGTAAGTTAAATGAAATACAAGTCATCATATGTACTTCCTTTTGATAGTACACACACAATCACTAACCATAATAAACAAATAAAGATGACCCAGTTATTATTTTTTTTTATTAGTTATAATTATAAAGTCTGAACGAAAATTAATTTTATATTTTTTTTATATTTTTTTTTAGTTGAATGGCACTTTATAGTTTTACCAAAAAGATAACCCATCAAGAGAAACAATAAGAAAATTTTTGGATGCTTTTTGGTGCTTAGGAGACAGATATCCTTAATTAAAATTAATTTTGCTTGGAATTCCACTATCCTTTCTTTGACAGATACCTGTAAAAGATTGAGAACTTGACTGTCTGTTGGTTCATTTAATTTGAGATGTTTGAAAAGCAGTTTATATGGGATTGAAACATGTGATGGCTATTAAGAAAAACATGTGCCTAATGGTCCCCTTCCTTTTATTAAGAGTTAAAAGTTTTGAATAGCCTATTAAAATTATAATTTTTAATGTAAAAAAATAAAAAATATGATTATTCATAAATTGATTAAATTAAAATTATTATTTAACATATTTTATAACTTAATCAAAAATAAAATATATTAAAACAAGGAAAATCCTAATACAAATAATAGTGGTAAATTTTAATTATATTATAATTATTATTTTAACCATGATTATATATAAATGATTTCATTCATAAGATTATTATTTTTCTTATATTTATTTTTATTATACAATATTAATCTATCGTATTTTTTTAAAAGATTAATCTCTCATATTTAATACGATATATTTCTTATAATTTTTTTTATTAATTTTAATTCATTTTTTTTTGTTATTCGTCAATGCTTAATATATATATATTGCCTTTACAAGTTAATGGCTTGTTTTTATATTTATATATGATATGTTAAATTTATGTACATTCTAATATTTTTTTGTTAAAAAAAAGATGATAATTTAAAGTTTACAACCATTAGTTACAAACTTGAAGTTCTATAATTTTAATTTAAGGAAAGTATATAAACTTAAAAATTTAATTAAAATTTTTTATTGTTTTAATTTATCTTTCTTATTGTTTATAAAAGATAAAAAAAAGTCAATTATCTTTATTTTTATTATTATTAGACAAGTTTATTCTTCTATGTTAGGTATTTTTTTATTTTGTTATTTTTTATGTATCATCTTAATTAGTAATTGATATTTTTATTAAAATAATTACTCTCCAAGGCTAAAGCCAAGAATAAAAGTAAGAAATATATAAATTTATGAACCTATTTGAATTTTTATTTTTAATACAAATCTTAATTTTTTTGGTCAACTTTACCTTTTCTTTTTAAACAAAATGATATTATAAATTGTATTTATTTTTAAATTTGTTAATCTTAATTGAAAACTTGAAAACATTCTTCAAATTTTATGTTTATTTTTGTAAATTAAAAACTTAGAAATGATCTCCACGAATACAAAGATAGAAACAAGATATAGACATTCATAGGCCCATTATTCATTTATGCTAGGAATAATAAATCAACTCAAGTAAATTTAGGATTGAAATTTATATTTTATAATTGAATTTTAATTAATTGTTGTGTCTTAATTTAATTTAAGACATTGTCTTTATATATAATATAGATATAAATTTTGAGGAAAGACATTGCTTTTATCTGTCCAAGTTTATAGAGTACATATAAAATGATTTTTTTTTTAAAGAGACTTAGGAATTGAATTTAATAATTACAATGATTTTTTGTAATTTTTTTCTCTATAATAAAAAAAAGTTGACATAGGTTAAATTAAAAACAATTTTTTTAACAAGTTAATAAATTTATTGCTGTTATGAAAAATAAAGAAAATAAAAGCAAGAACAAGAATAAGAATAAGAACAAGAATAAGAATGTAAAAGAGGGAGTTTTCTATTGTATTCTTGGTATGTATTACAAAGTAATATAAACTCCTATTTATAGGGTTCATCTTTACCATAGGTTACAATATATTTAAATCCATCATAAATTATAAAATAAATGGTGCGATAAAATTAAACTTAATTATAAAAACTTATGAGTAGTGGGATAGATGAATGGACATTCACATTTATTAATATATTTATAACACTTCCCTTGGATGTCCATCTTTATAAAAAATATGTCTCATTAAAACCTTACTAGTAAAAATTCAGTAAAAAAAAAAACTAGTGAAGGAAAAAGAGTATAATATTATTGCATTGCAAATGATATATTGCCTTATTAAAAACCTTATCAGGAAAACTCAATGAGACAAAACTTTTGGTTAAGGAAAAAAAAAATACAGTATTAAACTCCTCCCTATTTGCAATATCACTGAAAATCTTTAAGGCGTCACATTTCAATACTGTTAACTAATTTATTGAATGTTGCAGTAAGTAATATTTTAGTGAACAAATCTGTTAGATTATCATTTGAATGAATTTATTGAACACCAATTTCACCATTCTTTTGTAATATATTAGTGCGCCTATTGTATAAGATATGGTACTTTAGGATCAAAAATTTCTTCATTGTCTTCTCTAATTGAAAAGAGTTCTTATTTACATTAAGTGACCGAACAACCATTGAACTATTCAATGAATGTGTTTTGTATATAAAATTATAAATGAACTTTTTTTTTGTATAAGTTAACTGATAAATAAAAATTTCTTTTGTCAAATATTCAACTTGTAATCGAGACATAATTTTATTTTTTCAAAATAATTCATCTCAAATTATTTTTTCAAACGATATGTTACTTTTAGAAGTTTTTTAGGAATTCCAATAATATTCAAATTATCAATATATACAATAATTATGGTAAATTCATATATAAATTTCTATATAGTATTGCTTTTATATTCTACTTTGAACAAGTATTCACTAAAACAATTTTACTATATGGGCCCAAATTGTTTTAATTCATGCAAAAATCTCTGTAATTTAATTGAATAAATTTCTTGAGAACTTAAATTATATTTTCTAGCATTTTAAATCCTTCAGGAATTTTCATATCATTATCAATTGAGTCATATAGGTAAATTGTGACTATATCCATTAGGTGTATATCAAGTCTTTCATACATTACTATATTAATAAAATATTAAAATATTATTGTATCTACCACAAAATAGTATATTTTTTCACAATTGATTTCAGGTTTTTGTGAAAACCCTTATGCAACAAGTCTTGCTTTGTATTTTATAATTTTATTTTTCTCATTTCTTTTAGTATAAAAATATATTTGTATCTAACAATTTCACATCTTCTAGTGTTTGGACTACTGGTCCAAAAACTTTATACTTTTCAAGAAAATTTAATTTTGTTTGTATTGTATCTTTACATTTTGTTCAATCAACTCTATTTCAAAATTTTTGAACAGATCGTAATTCAAAATCATCATTTTCATTCATAATATTTAATGCTACATTATATGCAAATCAATAGTCCACAACCATTTCATATTGATTTCATCTTTTTTCAGAACTAACATAATTTATCAATATCTCTTTATTTTTATTAATTTAAGATACTTTTACTTCTTTATGAAGTGTATCCATGTTAGTATCTGCATTTTTAATAAAATTATTTTTATTATTTATTTCTTTTCTCTTTCGAGGATTTTTATCCTTATAACCAATAGCTTTTCACGCTTCAAGCGTACTTGAAATTTATTAATATTAATATATTATTCTTTTGGGACGACAATACAAATTTAAATATTAACAGCTGTTATATGATATTTTGTTACTCATTTTAAATTAGCAATTGCATCCGGCAATTGATTTGCTAATTTTTGCAGATAAATTAATTTATGAATTTCTAATTCATATTGTTTTGTATTTCTCAACTTTTATTATCTCCTCCTAATGTTGGGAATATTATTTCATCAAATGACAATCTGCAAATCGAGCAGTAAATACATCACCATTAATGACTCAATATATTTAATTATTAATGGAGATTTATATCCAATTTATATTTTTAACCTTTTTTGAAAACTCATCTTAGTGTGTTGTGATGGAATAATTATGATATATACCGCACATTCAAAAATTTTTAGATGAGAAATATATGACTTTTGACTAAAAACCAATTGATTGATTTGAAAAATCTTTTAGTTTTTCAACGAATTTCAACGTGAATTTTTATATTTTTTTCATTATTTTTAAACAAAGATGACCTAACTTGTCATGCCAAATAATAAAAATATTTGGATATGTAAACTTCTGGTTTACTATAAGATTATTTTTAATTCCATTAATTTTTGTATAATACAAATTAGAGAAAATAACAGAAAATTTTTAACTATATTTTTCTACCCGAAATAATACTTGTAATATGAAAATATTTTTTATTCATCTTATTTTCTGTCTCAATATGACATCCATTACAACAAATATCTTTAAAACTTAACACATTTCTATGAGATTTTGGAGAAAATAATGCATTATATATAATAAATATTGTTCCTCTTAGTAATAATATATTGACTCTTCTAGAGCTTTCAATTATTTTTTATTTTACTAGAAATAATTGTCTCAACCATTTTCAAATAACAAAAATATTTGACATTTTTAAAATTATACAAATTATCACGCCATTCACAATATATATCGAAATCAATTCTCCTTTTTAATATTTTCAAAAATATATTTGTCACATCAATGTGAGCAATATATATATGATAATAGTTAAGGTTATCATGATTAGAGACAAAATTTATCTTCATATTTTTTCTCTCTTTTTGCGATGTTCGATAAATATCAATAAGATATTTTATCATACGATAAGTATTTGACCAATTTTTCTTCATACCATATCGATAATATTTACTTTAAAAAATTTTGTTCACCTTTTCTATTCTTATTTCTGTATAATTTTATCTCGCTTCCGGTGGTGATAAATATTCTTTTGATATTTCTTTATTCTTATGAAAAGAAAAATTATCATATGTTTATTTTTAAATTTCATAATATTATTGTTATATATTACCACATTCACTTCAGGGAATGAGATAAAATCACCATAATATATTTCATGAATTTTTCATTAACGACTTATTATTTTATTCAGTTAAGTATGATTGCTTTCACTTCAGATAATGAGATTAAATCATAATGTATGAAATTAATTCATAACATTTTTATAATCTTTTTTATCGATATTGCTACTGTAGGAGCATATTCGATATATGAAAAATATTAATATATTATTATTTGTGAATATCTTTCACATATTAAGAGTTAATTCTAATAAAAATCAACATATTTGAAATAAAAGAATAACTTTGCAATATCAAAATAAATAAATTTACTATCATTATCAATACAAGATTAAATTAAAATAATAATAATAATAATTATTTTAATTTTTTTTACTTATACTTTTATAAGATCACAAATATAAATTATTTTTTATTTCAAATTATATTTTAACAAGTATAAAATATTATAATATATATAAAAACAAATATCAAAATTAGAGTAGAAAATTTTATGTTAGATGTATATCGAAAAATAAAATGATAATGTATAAAAATAGAATTTACTTATTCAAATACCTGAATTGAAATGTCACCAAGAAAAAGAATTTCAAATCTCAAATATTTCAACGTTATCGAGGGAAAGATTTTCAAATCCTTTGAACAAGAAAATTATCAAAAGTGTCATGAAGAGAATCGTGCTGATAACGTATTATGAAAAATAAAGAAAATAAAAGCAAGAACAAGAACAAGAATAAGAACAATAATAAGAATGTAGAATAGAGAGTTTTCTATTGTCTTCTTAGTATGTATTACAAAGTAATATGAACTCCTATTTATAGGGTTCATCTTCACCATAGGTTATAATATATATAAATCTACCGTAAATTATAATATAAATGGTACAATAAAATTAAATTAAATTACAAAAACTTATGAGTAGTGAGATAGATGAATGAACATTCACATTTATCTATATATTTATAACGATTGCTTCATATTCCGACATAAATACCAAATCTAATTATTATTTAATATTAATGAGTAATTAAAATATTCATAATTTATATTTTATAACATAATTATATTTTAAAGTTTACATGCAAATAGTTGTTTTTTTTAAAGTTTACATGCAAATAGTTTTGCACAAGTTTAAATTATTAAATTATTACTATTGATTGAAAATAAATAATAATTATCAGCAAATTAAAATTTGAAGATTTTTTATTGATGTAATTTTAATTTTCAAAAAAATTATTATATTTTTATTTGATTATTAATTAAAATATTTTTATTTTATAAAACACTTAATATTTGATAATATATAATCAAACATTTTCTCAATCACTAAATTATTATACATGTTGTCCATCTAGATTTTACTAAAAGAAACAAAGAGAATTGCAATTAACAATAAGTTGAATTTAAATATGTGTTTGAAAGAATATATATATATATATATATATATATATATATATATAAAATCAGTCATATGATACATAATTGCAAAATCAGTCATATGATACATAATTATAAATTTATAATATATTACCTTTGAACCATTAGGCACAAGCTCCTGCAATATCTTAAGCCGCTCGCTAATCCTTTCTCGTCGATTCTGAAAAGACAAACATTATCTTAGAAAATCAAAATCCCATGTTGATTTTCCTTAATTTGAAAACAATCTTGGGTTCGAAAACAATACACTATCATTTTAGTTTAATATTAAAGCAAACAGTCATGGAAGTGGACTTAAAATTGAAATTGTTTTTCTAGATAAATACTATTTTAAATTGTAAGTCGAGACAGGGTCAAATCCATTGGGTATGTTTAGGAATCAAAAATGCATATGAATGCAAATCCCAATAACAAAAACACATTGCAAAGACAAGTTGATGTCTTCTTGCTTCTCCCCTGCAACAGTGTTTTGATCCCTGAGATTTGCACAATAATAATTGGTACTATATGCAAAAACTGTGATAATATCGCTGTATAACCACAAAATAAATTAAGATATATATTAAAAAAAAAAAATGAAGACTGAAGCAAACCTTGGCTGCAATACTCTGGGGATCCTTATTGGATGGAGAAGACTTGGGTTTTGGCTTTCTAGTTGCACTATTGCATTGCTTCTTTAAAGCCTGCATACTTTCTCCCTGTATCCAAACAAATTTTTAATTCTACCATTGATCAATTCAAGAAAAGCAAGTCCTATATAATCATGAACTAGAAAACAAGATACTAATTAATTTAAAAAATTACCAAATGAGGACGTTTATGGAAGTTGACTTCTTGTACTACTCCATATTCTTGAATACTATCAGTAACCATAGAAGTATTCCCTTCAGATACAACCAATTACCATGATTTGCCTTTTCAGAATTGGCCATGGAAGTGAAATTGCTAGCTGTTTGGAAACAGTTAATATCCTCTAATAAACGAGGATCTAAAGCACTATTCCACCGGTAATTGTTATTATTACAGTTAATCAAATTCCCTTCCCAAGTTGATGATGTTGAATAGTCATTTTTATGACTACTAATAACCTTATTATTGTGCTGCACAAAGCAAAGCAAAGATCCACTAGTATGCAAAAAATTATCAAACCCACCACGAAAATTTATCAAAGAATGAACTTCTTCAGCTTGATTACTATTATTATTAGTAGTAGAATGAAAAAAGAATTCATTCGAATTAGCACTACTTGGACTGCCATGAGAAGAAGAAGAATGGCTCGTAGCTACATTATTAGTATTCTTGATTGTTTCTCCTTCTTGATCAAGAGTCAATTTCTTGTTATTTTTTTCATGATCATCAAATGATCCATAAGGAGCTACTGAGATTCCATTATAGGTAGCAAGTGCCATTGAGAGAGAGAATGAAGTTTGATTTTGGTCTGTTCTAGTTCAGGAGACATGAAGATAGAGAGGTACTGCAATGACCTATTTGAAGAGACTCAAAAAATAGTGATATTATATTAACGGGTGATTAATTAAAGAGTGAGATTCAGACTGGTTAATTAAAATTGTCTAAATATAGATAGGAACAGGAAATATATACAAACAAGTACTATATTCAATCAAATCCTAAGGGTTGTTATCTTCGTTCTAGCAATTGGATACCCTTCTCTTATTAATTAAGGTCAGAATCTTATAGTTGAATCACAGAAAATATTTTTCTTTTATTTGTAAATCTCTTAATACTATGTATGAAAACTGACTTGTAATCTCATAATGGAAAAGTATAATTAAATATTTTGATTATGTTAAATTGATTATTTTTTTTAATTAACAAATTGGTGAATTTCAATATTACTAGATCACTGATGTTCTATAAACTTGAGTAAGGAGATAGATTTTAACATTCTTACCTACTCCAATTTTAGTGAGATAGATTTTAGTAATATTATATTCAACACACATGCATCCATTTATAGTAATTTTTTTAAAAAAATAAAATTTTTCTCAATATTTTTTTAAAACGCCGCCGAATAAGCGTCGAGAAAGATTAAATATATTATAATATAATATCATTTCATTGTAAGATTATTTAAGTTAGTGACTAAATTTGTATATGTATTGAATTAAATAAGTTGCAATTCAGAAGAAATATATTTAGGTGATATTTGATAATTAAGAGTTGAATATCTTTTAATAGTTAAGTGGTCTGAATAATTTAGAATTTTGAATAATTTAGAACTGAATGTTTCTTAATCATTCAGTCTTTAATATAAATTTTATACATTAAGAGCTATTAAGATATTATAATATTTTTATTAAATAATTATAACTTATGAGATTGTTTCATTTAAGAGGCTGTTGAAAGTTAATTAAACGCCCCCTTAGTCTTTGTATTGGAAGTGTTAGCTGGCAGAGAAGCCAGAAGGTGAATAAAAATGGAAGAAGATTGTATGTAATACAGAGGGTAATTAGCTAATAGCGAAGGGCTCGCCGGATCTTCAGCCATCCCCACGATCTTTCAAGATTCCTCTTATGCTCTCTCCATTTCATCAAGTACAACGCACCTAATATTTCAGGGTATTTCCTATAATCTTTCCCTTTGTTGCTGCACCACGTGAACTCATTGCTCAACTTTGTACTCTAATTAAATAAATATAATGACCATTTTTTTAACGAATACTAAAACACTAATTAAAAATTAAAAATTCAAATAATATTAAATAAATAATTTTAAAAATAAAATAAATGAGTAAAAAATAAAAATTATGACTTATCATATGATAGTAATTGTAATGAAATATAACTTTATTAAAAAAATTTTCTCATCCAACTAATTTTATATTAATTATTTATACTTCTCTAATATAATTATTTTATAATTATATTTTATTTGAAATAACTGTTTTTAATGAGTGTTTTTAAGGCACTCATTAGAATAACCTTTATAAATAATATACAAAATATATATGTTTCATTAATTTCGTGCTTTTTGTGTATACTATACTAGTGATGGATGATATTGTCTATAAACTTAAAATTCTAGCAACCCAATTCTCTCCTGATTTGTTTTGATGAGCCATAATTAGTTAAATACTATGTGATAACTAGAAATATGGAAATTCTTTGCTTTAGTTCAGTATTGTTTCAAGAATTCCTCACATGTGACTATGACTTTGTGATTATTGTTTTGAACTATCCCATTCTTAATTGTTTTAGGGTTAATTAATAAGTGTATAATCTATTATTTATTGTTCAGATAAACCATATATGGAGATTCCATATGTAAGAATTTGAAGACATATTGGGCTATCTTGATTCTTGAATTCCAGAAAACTAGAAGAGCATTAATTGTTATAACACTATTTTTGCATACCTAATCGACCTTTTAAAAACAATATATTAGTGGGTGTATTCATTTATTTTTTTATTTAATTATTAGTTTTCATGTTTCTTTAAAATATGGAATTCATTGATTTCAAATTAGACTGTCCATTCAGTATTCATCAATATAGTGTGAGTTTATTTCTATTTTTCTAATGAAAATTATGAAATTATTAAGCTGTAGTGTTGCAGCCATTGAATTAGTAGAATTAGGAGTAATCACGGAGCTTGGATTTTTTGAACTCTATCAGATAATTGATTTATATTATTTAAAAAAATTTAAAATTCAAAAGCTGTTAGGGAACGAATCATCCCAAATCATATAATATTAATGGAACAATTTTAAATCATTGCGTTAGTTCGAATTGAGATCTATTACCAACCATTTCAAATTGAATTGTACTAAAAATTTGAATATTCAAACCCATCTATTAATTACAATATAAATTTTATATTTTTTATACGTCTTTATATATTTTATATGTGTGACAATAATAATATATATGTAAATATTTTTTTTTTTGTGTGGTAATAATATATATAATTTATTAATTATATGTGATTAAAAATAAAAAAAGTTATGAATGATTGAATATTAATTAATAATTTTATCTAAACTGGCAAGTTACTATAGTATATATAATAATTAATTAATAAAATAATAATTATATAATATGTTATAAAATATAAAAGTAATGTTTATTAAGTTTTTAACTATATAATATATATTATAGTTATACATATAGCTTTTAAGAAGTATATATATAATTAGTACTTTAATTAAACTATTTTTACTTAATTATGAAAATTAAACAATAAGAAAATAGATTTAATCAAAATTAAAGTTATCAAGAAAAATGGATGCAGTATGATGAAATAAATAAAAAACCAAAACTAAAATTTACAGAACTTTATATAATGGCCTAGCTTTGGAAAGGCTAAAATTAAAAATAATTTTAACTATCAATTACAGAATTAATTTACCTTTTTTTAGAAAATTGCAGAAAAGATTACATACAGGTTTAACTTGATTTTTAAGAGAAGTGTAAAATATTTTTTTTAGCCAAAAACAAAACAGAAGTTCCTTGAAACTCTCCCCTCTCTTTAATTCCATTAAATAGAGAATAAACCCTAATCACCGTCTCGAAGAGTAAGTAGGATCAAAACTCACCCTGATCCTCAAAACTCACCCTTATCCCTTCAGTGATTATCTAAACAACTTAAAAGAAATTCAAAAAAAAAATTATACAACTTATTAACTTATAAAATTAGAACTTAAAAGTTATTACTAGTATTTAAAAAATAAAATATTATATGTACAAAATATATGTGTTTATAATAATAGAAAACTGCGTATCGAGATATAGTTTAATGATAAGTATATATTATCTTAAATAATAGATTCATGTATACTATTAGAATATTGAAATTATGCATTTTCAATAACCGTGTATCTCACTAACCGACTCACAACGTTCATTTTAAATACTAAATCACCTTTTGAATGTTTATTTAAGGAGTCTCCAAAGTATACTAAGCTCAGAATTTTTGGTTGTTTAAGTTACCCAAGGCTCAAACCTTACACTCACCATAAACTCCAAGAAAAATCATCACCTTGTGTGTTTTTAGGATATTCATTGCATCCGAGTGCATTTCGGTGTCTCGATATAAATACGTATAAAATTTACACATTAAAATATGTTACATTTGTTGAAAATATCTTTCCTTTCAAGTTCATCAGTTCAAAATCAAATGAAACTACAAGTGATTCCACTTTCATAGCCAATGGCATGCTTGAAACAGACTTTCAAGTTCCCATTCATATGCATAATCATCCTAGTAATCTTGTTGTGCCGATAATGTCTTCTCCACTTACTAGTTCACTAAGCAGTAGTTCCACCTCTGCCGCAATTCCAAACAATATTTCGCATGAGATAAGTTCAATTGCACCTGATTCCAATGCTGGCTTATTAACTGATAACCTTGTTTTCTTGTCTAGTAGCCCCAATATAACAACACAACCAGTCCAAACATTCACCCAATGACAACAAGAACTAAAAATAACATCCAAATACCAAACCCAATGTATGCCTCCAAAGCTGCCAAACATCCAACCTTAGAAACACTTGAACCAAGCAAGCTCTTAAAGAGGAGAAATGGAGAGAAGAAATGTCCATGGAGTATAATGCCTTGCTTAATAATGGAACATGGAAGTTAGTTCCACGTACTCCAGATAACATATCATCAGTTGTAAATGGGTACCATATCAAAAGAAATAGTGATGGTTCCATTTCAAGTTATAAGGCTCACCTTATAGCCAAATGATTTCATCAACGGCCTGGAACAAATTTTACTGACACTTTTTCACCTGGTGTTAAACATACCACTATTAAATTAGTGCTCTGCATTGCTCTTTCTAACAATTGGCAAGTACAACATTTGGATGTCAATAACGCCTTTTTGAATGGCACAATTTCGGAAGCTATTTATATGCATTAGCCACCTGGTTTTCAAGATCCTATGTTTGCAAACTACACAAGTCACTCTATGATCTAAAGCAAGCCCCAAGGGCTTGGTATCATACATTCACCAATTTCTAGTTGATTATGGTTTTCAACAATCTACTTCAGACATTTCATTATTTATTTACAATAATAGCAACAAGCTAGCATACTTCTTAGTCTATGTTGATGACTTACTCTTGACATGGAACAATATCTTGGTGCTTGTTTCTCTTTAAAAGATCTTAGTGCTCTTAATTACTTTCTTGGAATTAAGGTGATACCTGTATCGAATATTATGCTTTTGAGTCAACATCAGTATACAAGGGAGCTGCTAAAAGCACACAAATGATTGATGCTAAATAAGTCGAAACACCAATGTGCTCTACAACTTCTTTATGTATTGATGATGGTTCTATGGAGATTGATTCTAAGGAATATCGGTCAATAATTGGATCCCTTCAATACCTTGTTATTACAAGACCATATATTGTCTATGTTGTGAATAAACTCTCTATTTCATGCATAAGCCATGACAAATTCACATGACAACCCTGAAGCAGGTCTTAAGGTACTTAAAAGGGACAATGTTGCATGGTTTGTTGATATGCAAGGCAAACAATTTAGCTTAAAAGCTTTTTCAGATATTGATCGAGGTGGAAACAAAGATGATAGATCATCCACAACTGCCTATGTCATTTATTTTGGCACAACACCAATCTCGTGGTACTTAAGGAAACAACGAGCCATTGCTCGATCATCAACAGAGGCGGAATATCGGGCAGTTGCTTTAGCTATAAGTGAATTATCATGGCTTCACTCATTACTCAAAAAACTTCATGTTCAACTTTCAAGCAATCCTACCATTTTTTGCGATAATATAGGAGCCACATATGCTTGTGCAAACCTGTTTTTTCACTAAAAAATGAAGCATATTGAGATTGATTTCCATTTTGTCCAAGATAAGGTTGCTAAAGGATTACTCCGGGTGGCTCATATATCTTCAAAAGATCAACTAGCTGACACTTTGACGAAGCCTTTAGCAATGACATAGTTTGCAAGCTGTTGAAGCAAGCTAGGTCTACAAGATAGTACACCTCAAGGATAAAGAGAGTCCAACTAATCTTAGCCTCTTCAAGATAGACTCGGGGCATGAGAAGAACACATGATGATTGTAACAACCTGACCAATGTTTATCACTTTATTATTTATGTAAAATCAAGAGCAGCATACTGTTATAAGTGTATTATATATACCTCATGTAAGTCGTTATGAAAAATACATAATCAATCTATTTTCTCCATTCTTGTTACTAACCTATTATTAGGTGATTAAATCTCTTTAGTCAAGAGGTCATATATGAAAAATATTAATTTTTAAAATTTAAAATTATATTATTAAATTTATTGAACTACTGTTGAGTCTGGAAGCCATGACCCTTTTGATTTGGCCTTTGTCATTGATGCTGATAGTATATTGTTGATAGTATATTCTAGTTTAGTGTAATTGGAAATTTAAACTCTAATAGCTACTCCATTTTATAAATTTTAGATATGCTAAAAAAATAAAAGTGATTGCGAAGCGGCTTTAAAAGACACACTTGATCACTTTCTTTAATACACACAGCATAAGTATGGCATTCTTTTCATCACTACAATCCATTATAAGGTTCGTATCTTTGATCGTGGAATATTTGAGCCGTTTTATATCATGCAAATAGGGAAGCTACATGACATGTTACCATTTGGGTTCTTTATTAATACGTGTTAATAGAAGATAATTTCACCGATCGTCCCTGAAGTATTGACTAATGCACATTGTCGTCCTTAAACTTTAAAACGTAACACAAAAGTCCTTCAACTTTTACCTTAGTTTCACTGGCAGTTCTTATCCGCCCCAAACTTAAGTTATTTCTATTTTTACCCCCAAAGTCCTACTTTTCTTTCAAAGAAATCCAAAAACCTCTCTTTTAGGCTCTGATACCATTCAAGTGAGTCTGCCCTCCCTTTAATCACTCTATTAAGAGGTGAAATTACAAAGAGCTACTCCTAGAGATCTTTTAAAGGGTTTTTCTTTTATTTCTGATTTCTTTCAGCTTTTTATACTCGTTGTGATAAGGAGAGCTAGCAACAAGTCCTAAAGGGCCTTTGTTCTCAAGGAAAAATTCCTCAAATTCACTCTATCTAAGAGTCAACTCTTCTAAATTTTTGAACAATTTATTTATAAAATTATTCAGAGAGTCTAAATGATCTATAATAGAATTTAATAACCTTATTACTGGATCCTTGCCTACACCGTGATCTAGGTGATGACAATCAGGATAAGAGCAACTTGAAGAATTACTGGTCATCCAATAATCGTGCAAAAGCACCAAGCCTTTCTAAATAATGAAAATTATTAAACTCAAGTTCTTGGTCTAGAAAATTTTTAAGTTCAAAACATCTTTTATTAGGCTTTTCAAGTCTTTTAATCCTTTCTATAGTAATAGGTAATTCTCTTATTCTTTGTTCATAAATAGCAAAGAAAAGATCTTGCAGTCTAAGACTGTCACTCAACTCTTCCCTCCTAGCTTGAGTTAAAGTTATTCCTCTAAGACAATTGTTATTAGCAGATCGGGTGGAAGACATAAACGTTTAATTTTAAAATTAAAACATTTATAAAATACATACCTTTGTAGACTGGGTCCACTAAACTTCCGCAATAGCTTTAGCTTTTCCTTCCAAGCTCTACACCAGTAATGGGAGTATATTAGGACCAGATTGTAAAAAATATTTTACCATCTCCGAGAAGGACATAATTACTTGTATAGATTGCCTTCTCCAGGCTAGCTTTGAAATTTTCAATTCTCACAGCTTAGGTAATAATCTTGTTTTCTTTATACATGGTAAAATAAAAATTTAAGTTCTGATTATTAACCTTCTGTGGCTCAACAAATTCCTTAGCCATAACAGGAAGGAGATCCCAAATTTGATAAGGATAACGAACAGTTCTATCCTCACCACAATCCATAATTGTGCTAATAATATAACTGGTAACTATTCTTGAATCTGAACTCAAGAACTCTAAAGATTCTTGCACAATGTTTGGAAGTGATTTACACAGATCTTTATCATTTTTATTGATTTCGATAATTTCTGTCAGCCCTGCATCTGTATAGTGAAGACTATCTTTCGCCATTTCTGAGGGAATTTTCAGAGTTAGGCCTCCATATCCTTGCCAATGGATGTATGGATGTAATATAGAACATTCTTTGAGAGAATGATCTATCGAGTCCACTTTTTTAATTTTTCTGATATATGCCACTTCTGGCGGAATGTATGAACTCATTTTATCAAGAAGTCTATCCCTCTCCATTACTAGCTGAAGGAAATCTTCTTCATCCTTTTTGCGGATCTCAAGTTGCTTTTCTAGATAAGAAATATATGAAACAACTTTATCTGAAAAGTGTTGTAATTGCTTGAAGTTTCTTTTGGCTAACCCTCTATGCAATCCAAAACACAACATAGATCCGTCTTTTGAAAGACCATAATCGTACTTAATGAAGTACCAGGCATTTTCATCCTTGCAGGTATTTGAAACCTCAGGGTTATCTACCCTCATTATTTTTATCAGACTCATTTTCTGATTCTTTCATTGTGACTTCTTTAGGAGATTGTTGTTTTTCCTGGTTTTTGAATTCAGTAAAAACAATATCCCAATTTAAATCATCACAATTAGAAATTTCATCCTCAAAGTTTTTTTTTAGCTTTATCCTCTTTACGAGTTTGGTTTGGAATCTGTGAAGATTCACTGGCTTTTCCACTAGTCTTGGATTTGTAATCTAACATATCACCAGAGTTTTTACAACTCTCCTCCTGTAAAGAAGTTTGATTTGGAACTTGTAACTGTTCACCGGCACTTTCATTAGCCTGTCGATTTGGAATCGCTAAAGATTCACTGGCACTTTCAGAAGCCTCTTGATTTAGAACTCTAGATTCCTTGGCACTTCCACTGGCCTTTTAGTTTGGAACCACTGAAGGTTCACCGGCATTTCCACCAGCCTTCTTTGAGCCATCATGGCTACCCTCCTGTGAAGGAGTTGGGCATTTCGGCCTTCCCATAATGACCCTTTCACCTTCATCTTTTTTATGAAGTTCTTCTCTGAATCTTTTTACTTGTTCAGGAGTAAGCCCAATTTTCTAGCTGTTCTTTCGTAAAAATCTTCAGGAACTCGCGCTTTAGGCGCCAGAGGATCTTTCTCTTTTTTCTGGGCCAGAGATTTCTCTTTGGGCTTTTCGTTAACCCCTTTTGGGCTAACCAGTTCTTTTGAACTCGCTGGCTTCTTTTTAGAACACTTTGTAGAGATGTGTCCTTCAGCTTTACATATCCAGCACATAACATTCTTTGATGCTACAGTTTTTCTTTTCGTTCTTGAAGAACCAGAGCTATCACTCTTGGGATCTTGTTTTCCCTTTTCAATTTTCTTTGTGCATTGTTTTCGAGTGTGACCCTCCCTTTTACAGATCCAACATAGCTTGTTCTTGGCAGCAGGGTCCATCTATAAAATTAGACAATTCATGAGAAAGAGAATCAGCTACTACATTTTTATCAGAAGGAATATATTCAATATCAAACCTGTAATAGCT